>JAPYZL010176269.1:0-49678 GCA_030522825.1 Platygaster orseoliae
TAAAATTTGGAGGGTACAAAAAATATAACAAAAATATTTTTATGCATTATTCGACCATATAAACAGCCTACACTATATAATTTGTCAGGTGTATTTTCAATGTTGCACCGTGTTATTATCCGTTTAAAACAAGATATCATTCAATGAAAAAAATTATCTATTTTTTCAATAATTTGTTTCTTAATTATCTAATGATAGTTGTTTTGCAGTATATAGATACATTCAAATACTTTTTTTTGCACAGGAACAGATACTTAAATTTATGACATCAGTAAATTTTTCTATTTTAATAATTAAATTCCTTTCATTCCTTACACGAAACAAATTTTTATCATCTTTGGACTATTATTATTTTCTGCCTTGAAAAAATTTCAAATTTTTATATAATATAAATTTCTTTGTTTTAAAACACTTTCACTGTCTAAATATTTAAAGTTAGACGTTTTCGGGCATTTATAATTTATGATATATTCTGAATCTTCAACTTTAACTGAAAAATGAGAATTTATTTACAAAATTTATTGGCTGAACAAATGATTTATAAAGCTAATAAATAATTAAACAATTCATAGATTCAATGAAGAGAAAAAAATTGAAGTTCGAGGAGATTTAATTGATTAATTACAAAATAAAAAATAATCAAAGAATACATAATCATTTATTTAATTATTTTTTTAATAATTACCTGAATAATTAACAAATTCATGAATAACTTAATGGATTATGTATATTATAGAATTTTATTGAAATTTCAATTACTATCTGTTTACAACACAATATATCATTCAATAAAAAAAATATTCTCAATTTCTTTACAAATTTCTTTCTTAATTATATGATGATAAATGCGTCGTAGTATGTAGATCCATTTAAATATTTCTTCCTGCGCAGAAAGAGATACTTAAATTTATGAAATCAGTAAATTTTTCTATTTCAGTAATGAAATTCTTTTCCTTCCTTACACGAAACAAATTTTTATCATCTTTGGACTATTATTATTTTCTGCCTTGACAAAATTTCAAATTTTTATATAGTATAAATTTCTTTGTTTAAAAATACTTTAACTGTCCAAATATTTATAGTTAGACATTTTCGGACATTTGTAATGTATGATATATTCTGGATATTCAATTTTAACTGAAAAATGATAATTTATTTACAAAATTAATTAGCTAGACAAATAAATTATGACACTGATAAATGATTCAATAATAGATAGATTCAATAAGGTAAAAAAATTTAAGTTTAAGAAGAGTAAATTAATTTATTCCAAAATACTAAATAATCAAAGAATAGATAATCATTTGCATAATTATTTATTTAATTATTACCTTAATGTTATATGAATTCATCACTCTAAAAATTCTATCTTATTTTAAAGTGCAACAAAATTAAGGGATGATTTGAAATTCAAATGGTATCTTGAATTCAGTCCATTTTTTAATTTATTTTCAAGCAATCAAGTATTTAAACATGAGTATGTGTCTTCAATCAAGGATGATTTCCTCAAATTATGTAGAATCTTCCTAATTCAAGACTTGCGTGCTTGAAAGTAATTGTAAACATGTACTATATTTAAAACAATATTGTAATTTCAAGACATACCTTAATTTTGTTGCATCTTAAAATAAGATTCAATTTTTACAGTGATGAATGACTTGAACATTAATGGATGTTAAAGAATTTTATTGGAATTCCAATTATTATTCGTTAAATACAATATATCACTCAATAAAAAATATTTCTTTATTTTAATTTTTTAATAATTATTGTTTTATTTAATAACGTAAGATTATAAACTCCAGAATACACAACTAAATTATTTCTTATGCAATTAATAAATCGGTTATGTCAAATACATTAATTTCAACAAATTCGTGTCAGTCTTGTTCTAGCAACATTTGCTTGTTGGGCTGTGCAATGTCGATGGGTTAATTTATCAGTAACACAGAAGCAACAGATATTTCATTGACAGATTCAATCAGTTAAAATTTTACTGATTCAGATTTATAGAGCATCCATGTAATTTCAAATTCCAGCTACTCGCATTATCCCGAAAACTGTCACTCATAGCAGTAAAGTACGTTTGATTTAAAGTTGCCCAAATGTCTCTCACAGGTCACCCCTATTTTCGGTAAAACTTTTGACACGAATTTTACATTTGTCAAAAAGAAATAGAAGGAAGTGGAAGGCTTCGATTTTCGTTCTCGAGTTGCCAAAGTTTAGCCCGTCGGGGGTAAGAAGAGTCGCGCCAGCGGCGACGTCAATCCCTTCGTATTGGTATTCTGTGCGGGTGCACCAATATTGCGTTACCGGGACGCGTTCCGCAACTCAACTCACAAGACACGACGGAGCTTGTAAGTTATACGCCGCGGTGTCTCTCGTCGCTTTTAATTTGCCCCCGACGAAATTAATGTCGGTCACTCGTGCGACATTCAGACGTCTTACTGAAAATTCAATTCGATGAAACTTTTTTCTCCATTTTCCAACAACTTCACCTGTCGTAAATTTAAAATTTTCAAGTTTCACATCGATTCAACTCTAGAGAACGTCGATGCAAAATTGTAAAAGCCTAACAGGGATATCAGTGCTCCGGGGTATACGCTCATCCTCTTTGGCTCGTGAAATATGTCGCGATTTACACGGGAGATTGGCGTCATTGGCGCCTAGGGACCAAGTGCGTTTCCTCCCCATACCAGCGTGAGTGGTGGGATCAAAAAAGCATTTGCAAAATCTAACTGGCTCTGCAACGATGTCCGTTGTCGACGTTGTGAACAACCATGTTAAATTTTAACTGCTGTTCTCACTACTGTAAATTTACATGCAAAACCTTTCATCGTTTCGAAAAATGTTATGCGTACTCGTTGTGTACGATATTTTCATTTTTATGATTGTTTATGATAATTTCTAACACATGAGAAAAATGACAGAAAATATTCAGATGCATATCAATTCTATGTTATTGAATTTTTGAGTACATATTTTCGGCTGCTCTGCCGGAGTTGCCGCCGATGAATGTGATAAATGCAGAAAGTTGCTTGACCTCTTGGGACGCGACGTCGACGTAATCTTCAGCGTGTCTGCTAATATTTATAATTACATGATTAAAAACGTAATTATGTTCAACAGCCTTCGATAGCTCAGTTGGTAGAGCGGTGGACTGTAGTTGGGAAATGTTTCGGACATCCATAGGTCGCTGGTTCAAATCCGGCTCGAAGGATTCTTTTGCTATACCAGTATTTTTTTTTCATATTATATTTATTACGTGATATTCCCTATTTTCGTTATATATTATTTTCGTTTATATTTTTTTATTCCTAGTGTTCTTTTTTTGAAAAAACTTTGTTCTTACAGCTCACTCATTTTTTTAACTTTATTTTGGTGAAATTTCTGAGTTATCGAATGTACAGACAATAATTTTTCAATGAAATTAATGTCTAAAGAATATTAAGGAATTTTTTTAATTTTCGCCTGGCTCGCTGATTTTATCATTCTCCGGAGAAAAAAATTAAAATCACTACTTCTGACTTCTAATGGCCATGATACTTCTTGAAGTGCCATATTTGAAATTCTAAGACATTTCAATGTGCCTTATTCGGAAATCGAAGACACTTTTCGATGTCCAAAACACTTTTTAAGATGTTTTATGGAAATTCTGAAACACTTTCAAACGTCTAAGTCACTTCATTGAGTGATATATGAAACAATTCTAAAAAATCTCGAAGTGTCTATTTTGAAAATAAAAGATCTTTAAAAGTATCTTTTCCGGAATTCTCAGAAGTTTTCAACTGTATAAGACACTTCTTAAACTGTCTATTTCGAAGTTCCAAGATATTCAGAAATCCTTAAGACACTTCTTGAAATGCCTTATTCGAAATACTGAGACACTCGAAACTGTCTTGTTCGAAATGCTACGACACTTCAAAGTGTCTTATCTGGAATTCTAAGACACTATTGAATGTCAACACAATTCTTGAAGTGTCTCATTAGAAATTCTAAAACTTTTTTATGTTTTTTATACCGAATTATAAGACACTTTTTATTGCATAAAACACTTTTTAAGGTGTTTTAAGAAAATTCTAAGACACTTTCAAATGTATGACACACTAAGTCTTAAATTTATTTATTACAAATTTGTAGACACTTCTTGAAGTGTCTTACGAAAATTCAAAAACCTTCTGAAGTATTTTTTCTGGATTTCTAGCATACTTTTCAAAGTGTCTTTGAAAATCCAAAGATATTCAGACATTTCTAAGACACTTTCTAAAATGTCTTCCACAAAAATCTAAGACACTCGAAGTGTCTCATTCGGAATTTTAAGACACTTTTGAATCTCTGAGATACTTCGTAAAGTCTCTTATTTGAAATTATAAAACACTTCAATGTGTCTTATTAGGAATTTGAAAACATTTTTAAATGTCCATGACACTACTCCAGGTGTTTTTGTAACATTCGGAGACACTTCTAAAAGTCTAAAATACTACTTAAAGTGATATATAAAAAATTTGTAGACAATCCTTGAAGTCTTATTTAGAATTTAAAGTTCTTGAAAAGTATCTTTTCTGGAACTCTAATACAGTTTCAAGTGTCTGAGACACTATTCAAAGTGTTTTTTAAAAATTTTCAAGATATTTTGAATTCCCAAGACACTTCTTGAATTATCTTATTTGAAATTCGAAGACATTCCAATGTGTCTTATTTGGAATTCTGAGATACTTTTTAATGTCAAAAACATCATCCAAAATGAATGTCATTGATTATTCTTAAAGACAATTTCATTATGGAGGGGCGGGGGTGGCATTTCCTTCATCGTGCCCCGTGGGCCGAAATGTCTTGCTACGCCACTGAATATAGTGTAATGAAATGGTAGTATAATTTATTTATTTAGTCCCTAAAATTTCTTAGTTGAGTTCTTCATGAAACTAACATTGACGATTAAGATAAATTTTCATTCATTTTTCCAAATGTAAGAGTTTATTGTGGGAACTCGCAAAACTTCAACTCGATGATAAAAATAGAATCACGTCACTGAACTTTGGCAGTGACTGATAAACGCAGAAAAAGTCTGACCTTCATTAACTCGGCCAAATTAATCGAGAGCACGTTTGTGATTGTGACAATTTCATGTATACTTTTGTGCTTTTCAACAGCTTTCGATAGCTCAGTTAGTAGAGCGGTGGACTGTAGTTGGATAATGTTTCGGACATCCATAGGTCGCTGGTTCAAATCCGGCTCGAAGGAATTTTTTTGCTGTAAAGAGTAACAATTTATCACATGAACAAATTTTTTTATTTTATTTTTTTTTTTTTCTGTAATGAACGATTTATGATAAAGGTTCTATTTTTAATTTTCAATTGAAAAAATACAGTCAACAAGAACGAATTTTTGTTTTCTTTTTTTTCCTTTTTTTAGTTTTCGAATAGTAAATAATTATTGGGCCTGGTAAGCTAGAAAATACAGGAAAAAAATTAACAAACTTTCGTAAATAGGCGAATATTCAAGCTATTACTGTGACATGATTTTTTTAAATTCAGAAACAGAAAGTATTTTATTCGAAAAATTAATCAATTTAATTTTCCGATAACTGTTATCTAAAAAGAACATTAACACTAAAAAAAATATATTTAAAATGAAAAGGTGGCTTTAAGAACTTGCGAATATTAAAATTCGATGATAATTATGAGTGAAGCCGCGTCACTGAACTTTGGCGCCAATTGATAAATGCAAAAAAAAGTCTGACCTTTACGAACTTGCGATTATGACAATTTTATGTACAATTTGAATTAATTAACAGCCTTCGATAGCTCAGTTGGTAGAGCGGTGGACTGTAGTTGGGAACCTGTTCGCGGACATCCATAGGTCGCTGGTTCAAATCCGGCTCGAAGGAACTTTTTTTTTAACTTTTTTAACATTACGAAATTTGACGGAAGTAAACCGCCAAGTTACCTCAAAAATTGATTTTCAAATTAAGCAGTGATGAATAAGGAACTTGAACTGAAAAAAATTTGTGAAGAGAAAAATTTCATAGAGTATAGAATTAAAAAATTATGAATATGTTTTTTTTGCTCACCACGAAAAAGTTAATTAACAAAAAATCAAGTTTTATCATGAATTTCCTGAAATATTGCAAATCAATAGATTAAATCTGTAAAAAGAATAAAAATTCTCTCTTTTTTCGGCATATTTACAAATGGTACCTAAAATTGCAAAAAAAATGCCATAAACTAACATTTTTAGACGAACTGCGTTTACTTTTTACACAGTTGCGAAATCCTATAGATCTTTCCTCGAACAGTGAAAAGCTCCCGCATCAAAGTTCTGAAAGCGTGACAATGCATCGAAGGCGATCGAGCATATCCTTTATGGGCTGCCTATTATTGACACACTGCTAATAGTCATGCGGCAGAATGTGGCAGGTGGACCCCTATTTGCATGCGCTCACGAGAGTCTACGCTTTGGTCTACGCCAAGCAGTTAAACGAGCTCGCTGGCCTATTGCTCATTTGCCGGCAAATGTTGATTGAACCAGGATTACCTAAAGCTGAATCGCGGTTTGATTACACTGAGATTCATCTTCGAGACGCCCAATATCAAGGAAGTCAAGTCAAAACGCGTTCAATCCGTCAAATGAGTTTTCTCGGCAAGAAAAAAAATAAAGAAAAAAAGGAATTAAAATATTCGTGAATATTCTAAGACTACTGTATTTCAAAAAGTGTAACACAATGATATCAGTGAATCAGTCCAATTTTAACTGATTGAATCTGTCAATGATAATTTGACTGAAAGATCCGTTGCTTCTGTGCTACTGATGAATTAACCCATCGAAATTGCACAGCCACTGTCAGATTTGACTGATTCACATTAAGAGATCGGTTTTTTTTTCTTTATAGAACCAATTTCCAATGGCCTGATACTAGCAAATTCATCGAAAAACTCCAGACAATAGAAAACTCCCGAGGAATCGACGGAAAATAAATTATTCGTGCCGACTTGAAGTAAGTCGTTGGCGTGATCGAGCCAGGGGAATATTGCCCGTGAATTTCGTTGGCGTTGAGTAGAGAACGCTGAAATTCCACGAGATTCCACGAGCCCCTATTCTCTGACGCGACCCTCCCGCACTTGGTTCAAGCCTGAAATCAAGTGTTTGAGATTATGACGAAGGCTTCGGTCACGTATTTCATTAGGCGTGGGACGTTCGCGTCCCTCGGTTGGAAAGTGACAGGTAGACAACTGCAGGTACCAGGATATGTTTACTTCGCATGGTCCGCATAATTCCGTTGTAATTACAAACGTCACTTTTGTGACAAACGATGTGACTGTCAAATATCTCAATGGCAAACGATCTTTATAGCGAAATTTTTTTCCATACAAATGATTTAATGAGGCCGAAGCAGAAAAATTTCACAATAAAATAATCATTTAGAATCGTTTCTACCCGAGTGTACTAGTAATTTTAATCACATCCCTGGACCATTCAAATTCCAGCTTCTACGTGACTCTTAAAGTGGTGAAATCGATACGAGAAAACATTTTCTGCTCCACGAAGCGCATTTGCTCGCGTAACCAATGCATTCAAAGTCGTTTCTTTTCTCCGGAGTTAGTTTAAATCGGAGATCTTTCGATTCGCGAAACTTTTCCCGCAACACAATGCAATAGTATCTTTGGAAATCGCCAACTTAAAGCACAACCTGGAAATGTTGAAGTGTTTTCGAACAAACTACAGCATCGCGGAGTTTGACTGAAGCAAAGCGTCAGTATTGAAGTTTTCGTGAGAGCCCGATGTCTCTAAAAAACTTCAATTCGTGAAACTATTTTCTTGCATTTTCCTGCGGGAAAACCGGTACAAGTTTCTTCAATGAAGTAAAATTTGAAGCGAAAGACTTTATGATAAACATCAAATGAAAAAAGATTTAATATGATTAATGGTATAAAACTGGGAAGGAAGATGATTCGTTTATTTGGGAGAAACGTGTTTCACTGAGTTCCCGTGTCACACATTTTTCCAATTTTCCTGAAAACCTTTTTTCCCTTTATCAGAACCAACTACTCTCATCGTCCTTTCATTTGATTTCCCCGAGATTTCGACCCCTCCACGTTTCCTTTGTCCGATTTGCATACGAACTCCTTTTTACGATCTAAAAATTGAGAAGACCGCAGTTTGTGAATGTCATTGAACTTTTTGTTCCAGACGGAAATTTGTTCGAGTGCTTTGACCGACGTTATTCATGCTGTGATCAATGGAACCGATGGATGTCTTTTTTGTTTCGGCCACGCAGGTCTCGGTAAGGAATATTATTTTTCATTTCCATATTTGTAGGCCAGTAAGTAATAATTCCTTAATTTCACATAAGCTATTCGTTTATGCCAGTTTATTCAACTACCTCATGTGCCAAAACTAATTATTTTTACACTTCCACAATTCGTTCCACATTTTCCCATGCAATTATTAAACTTTTCCTACAAAAAAAAATGTTCAACTATAAGTACACTTTGATTCTGTAAAAAAACCTGCCGCACGTTTTTTTGAATAAAACTTCCCCAAATCCTACTTGACCTTTTCTTCAGCGACCTCTTTTGTCGGAAAAAAGTCGTGGGTGAATTTCCCAGGGCATTTTCTTAATGATATGAGCAGAAAGAATGAACGACGCTTGAGAAAAAAAAATGTATCAATTCAAGAGGTATATCTCTGGCGGAGAAAGAAAAAAAGGTGACGGGAATGAAATCTTGAAGATTCAAGCGTGTGCGAGGGGAAAAAAAAGCTCGTACGCCACGTACCTCTGAGTGACGTAGATCGTTTACTTAACGAGACGGGGATCGTAAGGAAAGCAGAACGGCCCGTTGACTACCTTTAAGTAAAGGAAATTGCTTGGGGGCAAAAAAGGTCATGATTCGGAATTACCCCTCTTTGCATGAAAATGTTCGCCAATGACTTCTTCAGGAGATCCGACACGAATAATCTTCTATGCAGGCGTTGCCTTCGAGTGTCGGAAGAACAATCAAAAACTTCAATGTCAAAGTAACACTAGAGAAAATGGAAGATAAAAATGTTATTCTTCGTGAAATTTTGCGTTGTACAAGGATCAATTTATAGTGCACATTTCTTTAAGTATACATTGAAAATGAAATAAAAATTTATCTTCAAGCAATCAACGTATATTTTGCACTCATCAGGAGCTACAACATTAGGTAAATGTTTTTAAAGAATTTATACTATATTAATAAAATTACCATCCCTTTTTACTTACATTATCGATCACAACATTATTCATAAAAAATTAACTTTAACATATGTCAAAATATATGGTTATAATTATTCTACTAACAATAGAACACAGACTGACTATGCAAAAAATAAAGAATTTATAAAAGAAGGTTTTAATTTTTAATTAATTAATAACTTAATACATTCTTTAATTTTGATAATCACATTGAAAAAATAATAGTTTTTATGATTCTCATTCTAGTGATAAAATAAATTTTAACCAAAGTTTCAAAGATCTAATGAACCCTTCGAAAACAATCATATAGTAATGAAGGATTTCAGACACACTACTCGTGCGAGTGACAAAGTCGCATCTGATCATCGACGCGCCCTTTTTTTTCCACGCCATAAATCCCTTTTCCACTGTTTTCCCGTTCACCCTTTTCTCGTGCATGCATTCTGATGGAGAGCCAAAGAACGAGAGGGAAATTCTAGGGCGAGGCAATCGAATAGGGCCTGGCAATCTTCAAAATGGAACCAACTTTTTATCCAAGTCCCCAACGATTCGACGGTTTTTTTTTTTCATCCACGGGAAGAGAAAACAGGAGGTGGGGGAGGGGGTTGGAAAGAGAGTGTCAAAGAGGAAAAACAGGGATGTAAATTATAATGGACAGGGGCGCCGCTAACTCTCATGGAACCCGAGACTCAGTGGCGTAGCGGCGCCCAGGGCACGATGGAGGAAATATTCGAGACTTCTGAATTATACTAAAGAAATTCAAAAAACTTCATTCATTTAAACTGAAAATACTAGAAAATCTTTTCTTCGTTGGAGAACAAATCAAACTTGTCAAAAAAGTTGTGGAAATTGGCGTATACAACTCGATTCGATGATCGAGTAAATGAAAAGTCAGCATCGTTTACATAACGCCTTAACCTCAAAAAGACGAAATTGGCTGGAGGGTCGTGAAACGATATCAAGCAAGTTTCCATTGAAAAGTTTCAAATAATGAGACTAAGATACGGCGGCGGCTTTATTTGCTCTGGCCGCCAGCGACAGCGTCGAAAAGGCCCTTCTCCGGGTTTTCTAATTAAATAATAACATAATTCACCGTCTTACGCGGCGAGAATCAAATATCGCTTTAAATTCAACACCGTCTCCGGGATTTTCATAACTTTTGCTACTCTAGTGACCTCACGGTCGCCACCTTTTTTCTCCTCAATTTTTAACATTTTCTCACGATCTTTCTCTGATTCACAATTTTTTCCGTCAATTATCGTCAATTGAATTATCTATAATTTTCCTACAGTCACCTCTCCATTTATATTTACTCCATATTTCAATCAATTTTTCATGAAAACGGTTCAGAATTCAGGTTGATTCGTAACGATTTCGTTTTACTATTCTGCGTATTAATAATTATACATTATTTTCATAATTCAAACATCTACTGAACATTTTTTGTGGTTTAATTATCCCCTGTCTGGCGATAATTGAATTGGTAAACCAGTGCTTCATTTAAAAGCATTAGTAGAAATTGGCGGGATTTCGAGACTGTTGGCGCCATCATAAAATGTGCAATTATCTCAATTGATTAACATCGCATGTAATGAATTCGTTACGATTTGTGTTCCCCACAAATGGAACCGAAATCACAATGAAAATAGAAGAGGTGTAATGGATTACATAATTTACGTAATTGTCTCGAAAGTTCGATTGCACATTAAACTATTTTCGTAAATGTATCCTTGCGAAGTGGTTTTCCAATGATAATTTATTACTTCGCAAATGCTTTTTTTCAACAATACTCAAATTAATGAAATCAATAAAACTTTCTATCTTGACAATAAATTCTTGAATTCAATACCCCCCCGAAAATGTTTTCTGCGTACGCACCTGCTTCGCCACTTTTCACAAAACTCAAAAACAAAAATGATGTTTGGGTTTGAAATCTGAGAAATCTGATTGGTCGAAACTTCAGAGTCGAATATCTTTTGTTAATAAAATATCTCGCTGCTCAAACGAATATTTCTTTTACGCGTATTGTAAATAATCCGCTTCGATTCAATTTTTGAAATTCGCAGAATAGCATGATGAAAAAACCAGTTTTTAATGATTTTCGTAGCGACTCAGTTAAAGAAGTATTAATTTCAAGGGACTGAGGAAAAAACAAGAAATACAACAAAATTCTCCAAGTATTATTTTATTACACTTTTTTACAAACACACGATACTCAAACTTAGCTGCAGCTTCGCATTCTTCAACTTTAACTTCTTCGTAATTATTTTTGTTTTATCAAAATGCAGTTTGAACAACATAAGGATTTTGCGATTTTTACAGCAAAAGTTTGGGCGTTAGGTGTAAAAAATGATCAATAGAATAAACAATAACAATTCGCGGTGAAAACAAACAATTTAATGCGAATAAGAATAAAAAAAAAAGTAGACCAAGAAGAAACATCCACGTGATACCCAAGATCCACCATAACATCCGTTTTCGAATAATATCGGGATTGATGAGTTTTGATTTTCGAGGCCTGGCGACAAAAGATAAATTCATTTTCCCAATGGAAATCTAGTGATTTTCTAAGAATTAAAAAGAAAAGTTCTCATCAAAATCGTCAAAATTTCATGAAATTTTTTATATTTTTAAGGAAAATTTTCCTTTACTTGAAAATATTTATTGTAAAAAAAGGATTAACCGCGTTTTATTGAGAATCTCAAAAAGAATGTTTCGTTGTTCTGTGATGATGGCGAGTTTATTGGAAAGAATTTCGAACCTTGTTTGAGCGCCTTTCACTTTTTTATCGTATTTTTTTGCATTTTCCAAGTGTTCTTGCACCTCTGCAATCATTTTTTCCGTTAAAACAATACTTTGCTCCATTTGTTTGAGCTTTTTTTCCATCTCTTCGGTTCGTTTCTCCTCAAGATACAAATCGGATATGAGGCTAGAAATGCGGCTTTCGAGCCTTACTACAGCATCAACATTAGGCAATATCTTGAAAAACATGCGATGGCCGGCATATTTAGATCTCACATCTATCGTTGCTTTAGCTCGACATTTTGGACAGTTTTTTTTCTGAAAATCAAAAATAAAATACAAGATTAACGAATTATGAATCAAACGTCAAGTACTTTCAAATATTTGTTTAAAAAATTGAACGATTTGCGAAAATTTATTTCAAGTTCAGCTCCATTGGTAAATAATAAAAAATTTCATAATTACACATTTTCTTGATTCAGAAATTCATACTTTTCATTAAAAAGCTATAATCATGTTTCATTATTCGATTTCTGGCATTTTTAACTATTATTTTGTAAGGGAATCAATCAATAAAATCTGGAATAAAATTCATGAGAGCTAACTATCAAATTTTGTTCCATTCATAAATATTAAGAAATATACAGTATCGTACAAAATCACTCCAAAAGTTTTTCCGCAGTATGTTTATTTTCCAAATTCTTTTTATCTTATCTCAACAAGCTTTGGGCCACGAAAATGGCCTTCCTCGGGTACGTTTTTTCACTATAAACAAAGATTGCATGTTACATGTAATATAAATTGCGTTGTTGAAACCAAATTTTCTCTAAAATGTCAAATAAAAACTCACAACGCAAGTGAAATGAATTTACATGTATAAGAGGGGTAGTTTTTATTTGATTTATTCAGGTGGTTTTTGTCGATTATGATATTACTTATTAGTGAATAACGACTTTTATTCTGATAATCGAAAATTTTGAAGAAACCGACAAAGCCTACCTTATACAAAATTATCATAAATAGAATGGAATAGATTAAAGAATTGTAAATATGAAGGCGTTGTGGCATTCATTTTAATTGAATTGTGATTTTTTATTGGACATTGTCGAGAAAATTTGGTTTCAACGACGGAATTTATATTACATGTAATCTTTGTTTATAATACGTGAAAAGAATACAGCTGAGGAGGACATTTTCCATGGTCAAAGGCTTGTCGAAATAAGATCAAAAGTATTCGAAAAATAAACATATTTCGGCAAAATTCAAAATAATAATTATTTTCCATAAATTATATTGTATACCTATAAATAAAAAACTTACGTTTCCATCCATTTCACGATACATGCGTAATGAAACGCGTGCCCACAGCGCGTGGCATAAACATCGTCTGATGGCTTGAAAGTATCTTCGCAAATGATGCACTTAATGAACATTTTCGCCAAAAAACCTCGTACGATCGCGATTTTGCAACTGGTGTGAACTGGTGACTGAATTCAATTAAAACTTGAGGTGTAAAACTTGACTGATACTCCAGACGGGCACTGATTGGATCGTTTCCCGCCCATTTTATCAGCGCTCGTGGCGGCTGTTCACGTTTTGATTTGAGCCGGGCAATCTCGTTGCCCCCACCCCAGGACACCTACCGCGCCCATTACCGACCTGCTGCCCAAGACTGAACATTTTTTTCAAAATACAATATAAACTAAACCAAGTGGCGAAAAATTTAAAAACAAGGCTTTGAGCATTACTTTGATTTATGATGAATGAAATATAGTAAATTGACTTCATAAATCATTATTTGATGCTTACTTTTTCTCACGCACTCGATCAGAAAAAAAAATAATTTAAAAAAAATCGTCGATTCGGGTGAAAACCAGGGAATCAGTGCATTTTTCATGGAAATCAGAGAATTCTCACAGAAATCAAAAAGTACCAAAATTCAAAATCAGGAACAGAGGCGTAGGCAGAAAAAATTTTCGGGAGGGGTTTTTCGAAAAAAAAAAATATATTTCCCTCGGGATTTCGAATTTATACATATTTTGCAGTCCAAAGTCGCACATTTTATTTAATGTAATGAAGTTCGATTCTTGTGATTTTCAAGTCACAGAGATTGAGATTTGTTTCAATAATAATTTTCATATTTGTCATATTCATTCTTCAGTGTATTTATATACCTTAAAGTAATATTGTAAAATGGATTTCTAAATTGTTTTCTAGAATTCAATGCTCTAGGAATAATAGCTATAAAAATTTAAAATATTTTTTTAGACTTTGGATAAAATTATAACTACATAGTAAAGATAATTCGTCAATTTTTAGAATTTTCGTATTTCCTAGTATTTTAATAGATTCATAGTATTTATAATGATCGTTTTATGAATTTATTTAATTTGATACTATAGTATTGAAAACGTTAACGATTATAATTATATTAATATATTCTTCAGAAAAAAGTGCCTTTTTATACAGATTTTCAGTATTATGTTTTTTCTTTTTGTGTGTTTATAGAATTCAAAAAATTACCTAGTATTGACATAATTATGGTTTTCTGTATAAATTTGTAGAATTATGCACTCCAGAATTGAAAGTTTCATAAATTCAAGAGCTTTAAATCAACACAGTTTTTCAATATCAATAGATTTATAATATTAATCGCATTTTTAGTTAAGTATTAATAGAATATTGATGAAATCCGCAGTATTTTCATGTATTTCTTTAATTTTTCTAGATCACTAAATATATTCCTAGGATTTGATGGTGTAGAATTCAATTTTCGATAGATTTTTAGTATTTTATAGGTCTTTGTGTGTTAAAGTATTTTTATGGACAAATAGAATTTCCAATTTTATAGATTTTTATTTATTTTTTATAGGAATTTATTGTTTTATATTTTAATGTTTTGTGAATCTTAACTATTCGTTCAGATTTTTCAGAAAATATTTTTTTTATAGTATTCTATTACTTTTACACTTATAAGTTTTTTCCAGTATTTGTATGATTTGAAAAATTTTCTGACAATTTTTAGAATTTTTCTGCGGATTTCCAGAATTCGATGTTTCAGGATTCAAGGTTCTTTAGATTTTTGAAATTTCATTCAGCAACTCTTCTTTTTCTCTTTATTAAGCACTGAGTTTCTACTGAGTTTCTACAATTGTTTAAATTTATTTTTTCTACGTTATTCTAGCTAAACATTTATAGTTACAATTCTGTTGAAGTGTGATTTTTTCTGAAACTAGGATTATTTTTATTCTTGAGTAGGTAAAATTAGAAATTCTGAATATTGTTCAACTTTGCTTGAATTAGCCCTTGAAATTTCAGTAAGGACATTTATGATAATTTCTATTCATTTTGTTAATAATTTTTTTTCATACTTTGTTTTTTTCAAATTGGTATATATATATTATTTATTATTATATTTTTTTTTTATTTTCCAAGAAACAATAATTAATTTTAGTTGAATTTCGGGAGGGGTTTGAACCCCCAAAACCCACCTCTGCCTACGCGCCTGATCAGGGAATATAGTAACCCTATATATAATATTTCGTTTATTTTCTGTTTATTTCTACCAAATTTTACAAGCGTATGTTCATGAATTCCTGAATAAATGGCATAATGATTTATTATACAATAAGTTAATCAGTAATATCAAAGAAATATAAAAATTTGCAATAGATTCAATCAGTGACTTTTTTACTGGCGAATCTGTCAATATATGGCGAGAACAACAAATCTTTCAATCAAATCATCACTGACAGATTCAATTAGTTAAAATTTGACTGATTCAGATTCAAGATAAAATGGTCGATGAAATTTTCAAGTGTATTGCTGTGGAATGGAATGTTAAAACATGTATTGTTGAATTTTTCAGGAAAATCATACACTATGTTCGGCACTCCGGAAGCTGGACACACACTTGGTGCTATTCCATGCGCGATAACATGGCTTTTTCGTGGAATCGCCGAGCAAAGACAAAGAACAGGAGCAAGGTTCAGCGTGAGGGTCAGCTGTGTCGAAGTAGCGACTGGTCAACAGCCATTGAGAGATTTGCTGGCCGGCTACAATAGCGGTAAGATTTTGTAACCTGGCGTAAAACGTAATTTACAAAAAAGAACGTCTATAAAATTATTTGTTTAAGTATTAAGAATAAGCCATATTTTTATTCAAATCATCACTTATTTTTTAAAGACTTTTAGACTCACGTGATGACCTTTTTTGCAGCCAGAACTCTCTCAGCTTACCTACTCCCTACTCTCATTATTTCAGTTCTTATAGAATTCTGGTTCAGCTCAAAAATTTTTTTCTTTTCTTTTTTTTCTCCACAAAATTTTTTGAATAAAAATATCATCTCCACAACAAAGTTTATTCACTATTCCAAAATAGTTGTGTACTGCAAGAAAACTCGTTAAACGTACAAAACGTATCTCGCTCTACTGTTCTCATTTCATCTGGATAATACCTCCAATTTGCTCGACCATCAAGTATTTATCGCGCCAAGTTTGTAATGAATTTCATAATGTAGTAACGTGAACTGGCAGAATCATTTGGATTAATTAAAGCCAAGTGCCGCCCGACGTTATTTCAAGTGCGACTTGGTGAAACTCGCGCTCATGGTATTGAGCTCAAAACTGTAAACGCATTGTGGGTTTTGTTAACTTTACCCCTGTTAAGGTGAATTTCAGTCTCACTTTTCGCGATTCCAGTTCAGGAGCTTTTCAAGATAAAAAGCTTTGGAGCACTATGTCAAAGTCCAAAATGACTTGTGATCGTGAAAAGGAACGGACTAGTGCTTTTTTCGAGTATAAGAAAGTCTTTGGACATGAAAAAAATTGTGTGTAAGGAAAAAGAACTTTTTTTGAAATATTATAATGTTTAAAATTGTAGGTATATCAGGTTTGAAAAACAAAAATAATTTTCAAATGATTTTTTTCTTAAATAATTGCATGAAAGTTAAGCAAGCAAAAATTTTTTTTAATAAACGTCGAATTGACGAAAACTATTGTTGAATCATAGAAAATATTTTTCAAATGCATAATCCTGAATTAAAAATCTAGATCGAAAAAAGAACATCCAAATCTATAAACTCTTGATTGCACCTTCTGTTCGATAGAATTCATAAATCGAATAAAAACTTGTTCTCTACAAAATCATCGTCACGTGGATGAATCTGAAATTAATCACGTGAAGCTACTGTAAAATAAAAAGAAACATCCTCGTGAAATATTTTCCGCTGTGAAAATACTTGCGAATGGCAAATCAGAGTGCATTGTGTCGTGTCGCTTGGACGTGACAGTTTTCGGCAAAGTTCAGGTCAACGTCGTCGCGACATCGAGTGCCTTGAAAAATGACATTAGCTTTAATACATTTTCGACTTCCTCCGGAAACGTATCGGGGATTGTGACACGTGGCATCTTTCAGTTTGTCGAAAGAAAAATTCACCTCAGATAAAATTCGAAAACATTTTTCCCGTACTTTTCATTCTTCGCCCTCGTTAGTGTCCTTTAATTATTTTTACACTCAAAACAACGTAAGAAATCTGCTCAAGACTATTTTTCTTCGATTATAACGAGCTCCTTTTAACTCTTACTACGCGGGGAAAGTGTTCTACCTGGACAGAAGTCGCGAACAAGTCGTTTTAAGAATTAAAGTCAATGAGAAAACGGCACTCTTGGGCATCGTTCGTCGCACTTTCCTTCTCCAAAGTCACGTTTCAAGACTTCCAGCCGAGTATATTTAAAATGAAAAAGTTTCCTCAGAACAACATTCTTCAAAAATTTGAAGTAAATTCATTATCCGGAGAATTCGCCGCATGAACGGTTGAAAGTACCTTGCAAGAGAAATTCTTTGGAAAATTTCAAATGCACTCTCTAAATCTGAATCTGTCAAATTTTGACTGATTGAATCTGTCAATGAAAGATTCGTTGCTTCTGTGCTACTGGTAAATTAACCCATCGAAAACACAACATTTGTTGGAATTTATGTATTTGACATTACCGATTTATTGATTACATAATAAATAATTCAGTTATGTATTCTGAAATTTATGAACTTACGCTATAAAATGAAACAATAGATATCTAAAAATTGATTCATTATTAATGAAATGAGGAATTAAAAACAAATTATCAAAAAATAAATATATATTTTTTACAGTGGTGTCTTGTTTTCAACGGAAAATAATTGGAATTTCAATAAAATTTTATAATATCCATAATTGGACAAGTCATTCATGAATTTATAAATTATTCAAGTAATTATTAAATAAATAATCAAACAAATGATCATCTACTCTTTGATTGTTCTTTATTTTGTAATAAATCGACTTGATCTTCTTAAACTTAAATTCTTTTTCTTTATTTAATCCATAAATTATCTCATTATTTATAAGCTTCATAATTCGTTTGTCTAGCCGATAAATTTTGTAAATAAATTCTCATTTTTCAGTTGAAGTTGAATATTCAAAAATTATAGGTTACAAATGTCCTAAAATATTTAACTATAAATATTTAGACAGTTGAACTATTTGAAAAGAAATAAATTTATATTCTCTAAAAATTAAAACTTTTGTTAACGCAGGAAATATTTAATGTCTGACAATGATGAGAATTTGTTCTGTGTAAGGAATGAAAGGAATTTCAATAATGAAATAGAAAACTTTTCTAATTTCATAAATTTAAATATCTTTTTGATATTTAAATTTGATATTTTTTGATAGATAATTCAAAAACCAATTTTAAAAAAAAATTAAATTTCTTTGACTGAGTGATGTCTTATTTTGAACGGATGTTAATTGATATTCCAATAAAGTTCTAGAATATCCACAATTCATTACGTTATTCATGAATTCGTAAATCATTCAGATATTGATTAAATAAATGATTTAAAAAATGATGATCTATTCTTCAATTATTCTTTTTTTTTTGTAATAAATCAATGATATCTTCTTATTAACTTAAATTTGTTCCTCTTCATTAAATCTATTAGTTATTGAATTATTTACTAGCTTTATAATTCATTTGTCAAGCCAATAAATTTTGTAAACAAGTTCTCATTTTTTTTTTAAAGTTCAATATTCAAGAAATATAATTTAAAAATTTCCGAAAATGTTTAACTATAAATATTTATACTTTATTACTTTTTTTATTAAATCTTTTTTTATTCATTTTTGTTAAATTACTATACTATTTGGAAATAGAAAAATTTATATTCTATAAAAAGAAAAACTTTCCCTAACGCAGGAAATATTAAATGTCTGACAATGATAAGAATTAGTTTTGTGTGAGGAATGATAGGAATTTCATTAATGAAATAAAAAACTTTACTGATTACATAAATTTAAGTATCTTTCTGCGCAGAAAAAAATATTCATATTTTCTATAAAGCATTTATCATTAGATAATTCAAAAACAAATTTATAAAAAAAATTAAATTTCTTTGTTTGAGTCATGTCTTGTTTTGAACGGATATTAATTGGAGTTCTAATAAAATTTTATGACATCTATAATTCATCAAGTTATTCATAAATTTTTGAATTATTCTGATAATAACCCTGGCGATCATATCTAGCGCAAAATAGCGCGAGCTTAAGTAAAAAATTTCTACTTAGTATTTAAACAATAAAAAAATTTAAAGTAAATATATTTCGAAACATTTACGTTATATTAATCTTATTTAGAGTGGGGCGAAAAAAAAATTATTTTTAGGACTGAATATTATTTTTAGAAAAACCGGAAAAGTTATTTTTAGGACTAAGTATTCATCACAATTGTGATTAATATTTACTCTATATTTTTTAATCGTTTAAATACTGAGTAGGAATTTTTTACTTAAGACAGAGCTATTTTGCGCTAGATATGTTCGCTAGGGAAATAAATAAATAATTGAATAAATGATGATCTGTCATTTAATTATTCTTTATTTTGTAATAAATCAATTAAATCATCTTAAACTTAACTTTCGTTCTCTTCATTAAATCTATCAATTATTGATTTATTTATTAGCTTCATAATTCATTTGTTCAGCCAATAAATTTTGTAAATATTTCTCATTTTTCAGTTAAAGTTGAATATTCAAAAAATATAAATTACAAATTTTCGAAAATGTTTAACTATAAATATTAAGACAGTTAAACTATTTGAAAACAAAGAAATTCATTTCTATAAAAATTAAAACTTTTGTGAAAGCTGAAAATATTAAATGTCCGAAGATAATAAAAATCTGTTACGTGTGAGGAATAAAAGGAATTTAATTAATAAAATAGAAAAGTTCACTGATGAAATAATAATAATTAGTTGCTTATCATTAAAGAGTTATTAATAAATAATAACTTCATATTCAAAATTCGAACGAGTATGATCAATTGTTTATCATATTTTTTTTGCGATTGAGTTTCACTAATTCGCTGTTGCCGTATCCCTTTTAACCGAAATTGTTAGATTTCACTAAAAATCAGCGGTATTTGACTGATTAACATTTAGAGTACAAATCATTAAAAAACTGCTCCATCTCTTTAAGGAACTAATTTAGCTATAAGCCACTATTCGAAAAACCTTTTTACGTAATGCGAACGCAATGGAAAAGGATTGAAAAAGTAATAATAGAAGCGAATACTCATTGCAAGCGGTGCATTCACGACGCATTCCTTTGGGGAGACCAGTAATGGAAGAAAGTTGCGACGAATGCCGGAAAAATATTTTCCTGTCTTGTTGAATTTTGTAATCCAGCATCGCAACTTTCGCGGTAACTTTAATGTTTTCCTCTGTGATTCGATATTCTTTTGCTCGTAGTGGAAAACAAAAGTTTGGATTCCAACGCGGGTGAATATTTAAATCCGGAGAAAAAGTTGGAGGGCAAATAATTAAGATGGGAGTGGACTTTCTTGATCTTGCCGGGCGTTATTTAAACAGGAGTTAGCTGCGGGCTTTTCTTTAATTGCCGCTGGGAGACGGATCCATGACGGTTTTGGGCAAAGTTGTAAAATGGCCGGCGGGTGTCTCGAGAAAAAGGGGAGAAGGATGATTTTTCAAAGTTGATATGCTGGGACTTCGAGGATGAATTCAAGTCTGAAAATGGTATAGCGAGGTACAATTTTTTTTAAAAAAAGTGCCCAATTTCTTAGATCAAATCTTAACTTATATTTAATTATTTAAATTGAAATCAATTTCAATTCAATACTTTCAACTTCTCCAACAAAATATTTCTCTCATTACACAAAGAGAAAAAAACTGAGACACAACTTTTGTCAACTTTTTCCACGACTAAACATTCTTTTGGGCAGTGAATCCAAAGCTAACGCAACCAGACTCTATTAAACATCAGCGCGAACAAAGTTATGAGGTCACCTGGAATTCTCGCACGCAAATGTGTACTAAAGTGCTCTGCAACTTGTGCCCTGGCACGAATGTAAACTCTAACTACAATTATCTCGGCTGTTTCTTTTAATCTCCACATTCTTTTATTCTCCTCCTCCAAGCTCTGTCGCTGAAAACTCGCTTCAAGTATCACATCGTGAATCCTCTCCTTTATTCTATTTTTCAAGAATTTCTATGCGAATGTACACAATTAAAAATTATGAAAGGGAATTAGAAACTCGGTGCATGTTCGAGTCGACTGTTCATGCCAGTGTCATTATTATTCTTACAATAATTAAAATTCTCACCCTAATTCTCGATTTGAAATTCTACAGTGTTTTTATTCTTTTTCTGATGGACTGAAAATTGCTGGAGATTCAAAAAAAATGATGTGTGGAAAAATGTTCTTCTGAAAGAAGTTCATTGGAAATTTTTGAGTAGAAAAAACTTCACACAATGGATAGTTACTGATGATGATTTTGATCATTACTTCTTCACTTCATAAAATCTGAACGTAAAGGCCCGTTTTGACTATATCAATTGGAAGAATCGGCCATAAGGATAACAATGAAAAAAAACGACATGTAGCACACAGGGTTACAGTTTCGCGAAGCGAGGTTGGAAAGGCGTGACGCAATATCCATAAAAAAGTCCAAGGGAAGGCAATAATGCCGACATCTGTGTCCCGTCGCAATGTCACGCGGGTGCGGGGACGATTTCTCGAAAGCGCAAGAAAGAGAAAATCTAAGCCCGCCGGCGTTCTCAAGTGCTAGAAACACCGAGTATAATGGATGTGACGCCTGTTTAAAACTACACGATTTACGCGGGTCGTGCGAGGGTTGTCCTAAAGTCGGGGCAAGGCACTGCTTTTTCGAGTCACAGATATGAATTAGGGCTCCAGAGACGGATGAGAGTTTCTTTCAGGCAGAGCAGTTTTTTTTCAATAAAACTTCGATTTTTGATGGTCAAACTTTTGGTCATTTTCGATGAATTGGAAATTTTTCATTTATTTAGTTATTTCAAAACTTGAATTGCCACGAACATTTCATTTTTTTTTATGACATTTGGAAAATTTTTTTTTGTGCTATCAGGAAAATAATTGAATTTTTCAAAAAAATTAACAGCATTTTCTGAATTTCAAGTAAATATCCTTTTTTTCAATAAAACTTTGATATTTGATGGTCAAACTTTTGTGCATTTTCGATGAATTGGGAATTTTTCATTCATTTAGTTGTTTAAAAACTTGAATTACTACGAATATTTCATTTTTTTTCAACATTTGGGAATTTTTGGGATTTACCATTAGAAAAATAATTGAATTTTCGAAAAGAATTAACAACGTTCTCTGAATTTCAAGTGAATTTTGTTTTTCAATAATACTTTGATTTTTGATGGTCAAACTTTTGTTCATTTTTGATGAATGTGACATTTTTCATTCATTTAGTTATTTGAAAACTTGCATTGCCACGAACATTTCATTTTTTTCAACAATTGGGAATTTTCGGGATTTACTATTAGAAAACATAATAATTGAATTTTCGAAAAGAATCAAAAGCATTTTCTGAATTGGGAATTTTTCATTCTTTAAGTGATTTGAAAACTTAAATAGCCACGAATATTTCATTTTTTTCAACATCTGGAAATTTTCGGGATTCACTATTAGAAAAATAATTGAATTTTCGAAAAGAATTAACATTATTTTCTGAATTTCAAGTAAATCTTTTTTCCAATAAAACTTTGATTTTTGATCGTCAAACTATTGTTCTTTTTCCATGAATTGGGAATTTTTCATTCATTCAGTTATTTGAAAACTCGACTTGCCACGAATATTTCATATTTTTCAACACTTGCAAATATGGGATTTACTATTAGAAAAATAATTGAATTTTCGAAAAGAATTAACAACATTTTCTAAATTTCAAGTGAATATTTTTTTTCACTGAAACTTTGATTTTTGATGGTCAAACTTTGTTTATATCGATAAACTGGGAATTTTTCATTCATTTAGTTATTCGAAAACTTAAATTGCCACGAATATTTCTTTTTTTTTTTAATATTTGGGAATTTTCAGGATTTACTATTAGAAAAATAATTGAGTTTTCGAAAAGAATTAACAGCATTTTTTGAATTTCAAGTGAATATTTTTTTTATAAAACTTTGATTTTTGAACATTAAACTCGTGTTCATTTTTGATGAATGTGATACTTTTTATTCATTTAGTTATTTGGAAACTTGAATTACCACGAATATTTCATTTTTTTTTCAACATTTGGGAATTATCGGGATTTACTATTAGAAAAATAATTGAATTTTCGAAAAGAATTAACAGCATTTTATGAACTTCGAGTAATTTTTTTTTTTTTATAAAACTTTGATCTTTGATGGTCCAATTTTTGTTCATTTTCAATGATTCGGGAGTTTTTCATTCATTTAGTTATTTGACAAATTAAATTATCACGAATATTTTATTTTTTTCAAGATTTGGGAATTTTTGGAATTTAATTTTAGAAAAATAATTGAATTTTCTAAAAGAATTGACAGCAGTTTCTGAATTTCAAGTGAATATTTTTTTTTCAATAGAACTTTATTTTTGATAGTGAAATTTTTGTACATTTTCGATGAATTGTGAAATTTTCATTCATTTCGTTATTTAAAAACTGACATTGCCACGAATATTTCATTTTTTTTTACGACATTTGGGAATTTTTTTGTTGTACGATTAGGAAAAAAATTGAATTTTCGAAAAGAATTAACAACATTTTCTGAATTTCAAGTGAATTTTTTTTTTAATAAAACATTGATTTTTGATGGTCAAACTATAGTTCATTTCCGATAAATTGGGAATTTTTCATTCATTCAGTTATTGAAAAACTTGAATTGCAACGAATATTCCATTTTTTTCAACATTTGGGAATTTTTGGGATTTACTGTTTGAAAAATAATTGAATTATCGAAAAGAGTTAACAGCATTTTCTGAATTTCAAGTGAATTTTTTTTTTCCAATAAAACTTTGATTTTTGATGGTCAAACTTTTGACATTTTTGATCAATTTGGAATATTTCATTAATTTAATTATTTGAAAACTTTAATTGCCACGAACATTTTATTTTTTTCAACATTTGGGAATTTTTGGGATTTACTCTTAAAAATATAATTGAATTTTCGAAAAGAATTCACAGCATACTCTGAATTTCAAGTGAACACAATAGAAAACTGTACTTTTTCTACAAATATTGAGATAATAAACATTTTCTGTTTTTGTACCACAGATTTTCTATTATTTTACCCCACCGTAATTTTTTTAACTACGATGTAAAATATACAGGATTTTTGCATTTTATTCCAAATCAACTGGACTACTGGGAACATGATTTTAGATATCTGCAAAACTTTAAGATGTTATTCCTCTTTGTATGTATTACTATATTTTATAAGTCGATTGAAGAGACGTGAATTCTTTTAAAAAGTGCGAAAAACATGTTTTTGTCAGTTTTTTTGCAATTCTGCTTCCTTATTCATAACAAATTCATTCCGTTAATTTTCATGGTTTTCGTATTTGAAAACGTATAACTTAACTAAAAATAAACGGTTTGCGACAATTTTTTTCATACATGCAAATTGTTATAGCTAACACAGAAAACATTTATTTACATAGCGACATAAAAATATTGCAACATTTGTGGAAAATTTGGTTTCTCAAAATGCTCTTTTTCGACTAAAAATTTGTAACCATAAACTAGACACTCAGAATCCTCATTTGGCTTAAAATCAAGTGTGGTAAAAAAAATTTTTTTTAAGTTTTTATCTTTCATTACACTCAAATTGTCATTTTCCGTAAAAATAGCTCAATACTTTTTGAATCTAGCAAAGTGATTCACTTAAAGTCTCGCTTAAAGTGAAACTTGATATGAATTTAAACTTTTTGTATGTATCAAACGTTAATGATAATAAAATGCAACATCAAGTATGAACATGATGTTTCTATTTAATTTTTTCACAAATTATTCAATTTTTCCACTTTTGCGTGCATTTCGCGTATTTTTTAAGTAATATTATACGAAGTGTACTATACAATATTTTGTCAAAGCGAATCAAAAAGACATGAAATGCAATAAAATGACAACACGTTATGCAAATATATTGAAAATCGCAAGATTGTTTATTTTGATTTTACAAGTTTATGTAACAGTGAAACTCTTCATGACAAGTATGCCAGTTAAAAAGGACATGCAAAATTAAAATTTTCTATAAAAATTTATTCGATATTACTTTGCCTCACAGTTACACAAGACTTTTATAAGATGCTATAAACTTTATTACAATTTTATAATAAACAACCTATTTTACTATACATTCCATGTAATTTTTTTTAAAAATGACGATTTTCGAGAAAAAAAATCATAATTTTCTACAAAATGTTTTTATATTTTGTACAAATTTGGAAAATCAACAATTTCGTTACCTTAATTTGTTGCATTCGGAGTTATAGTAATTGATTTCAAAAAAAAAGTCATCTGCATTAAAATGACCGTTAAAAAATCAACCAAACAATTGAAAAAAAATCATCACGATATTTATATTCACTCTTCAGTCTAGTAACCATATGTATTTTTATTCTCGTATCGGAACTGATAGTAATTTATCACACGAGAAACACCGCGAGCATCAACCCATGAAAGGACGCGAAATCAGCCGAGTCATAAATCGACGACGGTCATTCTCATATCTCCGGTGTCCTTGTCGTGAAATACGGGAGCAATAAAACGCCGAAAGATACGCCGGCAGATATCGCGGTTATCTCGATACAATTGGACTTCTCTAGGTTCGGGGGCGCAGGAAAAAGTACGTCGCCATAATCAACATAATGCGCACCGCCCTAGCGGGCCCTGATCAGCGCGAAAGCATAAATTACGATCTCGGTGATACCATAAATCGCTTTTTTGCAAACACTCGGCGTGCATGGAACTGTTCCGTCCTGTTTTTCGAGCTTTTGTTTTATCTCCACGTCTGGAACACTCGATTTTTATACCTTTTCTTCCCATTTTACGCGTGCAAGATAATGTTGTAACTTCTGGATCGTAACGCATTGTTCGGGGAGAGTAAATCGTTGAGCGGCCATTCACATGCTCTATACCCTCGGCAACGGTGCTCCCGTAAAATGAGCCCTAGCAGCTATACGCTTTTTATGCGTTAAATCTCCAAGCGACTTGATGCAACCGACGAACGTTTACGGTTATTTGGTGTTTAGATAACGCGCTACGTAAAATACCAATTACGGGTTTACTGCGTCGATACTGATAGTGGGCTTAGGGTATTCGCAGGCTTTGAATAGTAATTCGAAAGCATACTATATGATGTGGCATGAAAAACTGCTGTTTTCAGATGCTGAGCAGTCGCCTTCGCTTTATCTGAGGGACGACCCAGTTTTGAGTACACTCCAATTACAACAATTCAGCGAACTGAGAGCACCCACTGCTGAAAGAGCAGCTTTCTACCTCGACTCGGCTGTTGCTGGTCGCCAAAGAGAAGATGGCGACACGCACTTGTTGTACACTCTGCACGTCTATCAATACAGTGTAGCTGGAAAAGGTGGAGGTAAAGTCAATGTGAATTTTCTATCATTGCGTCCTTCAGCTCCTTGGCCATCTCCAACGAGAAATCGTCGTGTGTTTACAGTGGCCGGGGGTAGAAGCAGGTTACATTTGATGGACCTGGGGAACCCAGACCGTAACAAATCATCTGGTGGTATACCACTTTCTGGCTTGGGGAACATTTTACTCGCTATATTCAACGGACAGAAACACTTGCCATACAAGGACCAGAAGCTCACCCAAGTATTGAAGGAATGCTTGAGTTCTCTGACATGCCACGCAGCCATGATCGCCCACGTGTCTCCAAACGCGCAACAGTACTCTGAAACCTTGACAACCGTCCAATTAGCTTCAAGGATACATCGCATGAGGCGGAGAAAATTCAAGTTCGTGCCTGGTGTAGCCCAAGGGAACGGCAGTGGAGGCAGCTCTGGAGAAGAAGCGGCGAAACAAAACAGCGAATGCGACCCCAGTTCTAGTGACTTGTCAGCCGATACTGTCATATACGTAGGTCCTAGCGCAGATGACGCGACAGACGGCGAGCATCCTCCAGTGTACATTCCTAGTCTCAATTCGGGGGATAATCGAGGCGTCATGGGTCGCATTCTACGAGGCTCTGCCGCAGAGAGACCTAGCCGAATTCCAGAAGAAAAGAGCCCGGCCCATAAAATTACGAAGGTGGTTAAAGCACTCGCTCAAACGGCCTCGAAGCAAACTTCCCCAGCACACAGTTTGACGCCCAAAGCAAGTCCTGCAAAGAAAGCTATTCCTTCGAAGGTGAGTGATGCAAAAGAGTTTTAAGTTTTATCATTATCATCATATCTTGTCTTTTCAGGCTCAGGGCACTAAGATTTCCGAATCGCCAACTAGCAAGATCCCTGTCGCAGCTTCTACAGGTGGCTCCGACGAGCACTGGATAGATGGGCCGAGAATTTCCAAGTTGAAGGTAGCCGAAGCTCGGCACTTATTAAAAGACACTCACCACAAACGAGAAACATGGATCGACGGACCCATGAAAGCGAGCGGTCAAACACTCAACCACTGTCAACAGCAACATTCCGCCAGCTACGGGTTCATGGACAGTCACAAAAAAAGCATGATCAGGAAATGGGTGGAAAACCAATCATCGCACATACAGCGAGCGAAACACGCGGCCCCGAAAACAGATACGAAACTTCAAGGCCAATCATCTCAAATGAAAGATTTAAGCAATTTCAAGAATTATGACGATGACGCCATGTCGCTTTCGACCGCCGAGAGCGATAGCACGAAGATCAATGAGATAGAGGACATAACCGAAAAATTAGGGGCTAAACTAAATCTTCTGAACGTCAAGTCCAATAATGACTCTGGCCTAGATTTGACATCCAGTCCTGTTCTTGACGAGAGTTTGGACAGAAGCAGGCTAGATATGCCTGAAGAAGAAGACGATGACGAAGAAATCGTCGTTCCTCCACCGCTGCCATTAATGGAATCTTTGAGTAACGGAGTCAGCAGAGAAGTTTCGATGGAGAGTCTGAATTTGTCGCACAAAGACGTCGCACTGCAATCGACTCACTCGCTTTCTTCCGAAGACGAGATTCTGGAGATAGTGGAAATGGAGGATATGGAGCCTGTCCCAATGCAGGATTCTTGTCTTCAAGTCACGGAAGAGGATATTGCTCTTTGCATGGGAGAGAATCCATTACCTGAGAGTGATCAGGAAGAGCATCCTTTAAGGATTCTTAGTCATGAAAATCTGACTGTGGTGTCCACTTTGACAGGTAAGATGAAATACAAAAATGATTGATGTGATGGCAGCTTTTTTTCATACTCATAATGCAATTCTTATTTCCACAGACTCCATGTCAGTGATGTCAGACAGTGAGCGCTACAAGTCTCATTACCCACCCCCGGTTGGCACAGGCGTATTGCCACGGCCATATTTCGACCATGAAGACTTCCTGGAACAAGAGAGCAAGCATAAGTTCGATCAATTGGCCCGGCTCCACGAGCTCTACCAGAACAAACTCGCTCTCGCAAACGTGTCTAATTCCGCGACTTACCAAAGGGAAAACTCTGCCGCGATCAGCGTTCGAGACAGCCTATGTAAGTTTTCCACGCTCCGGTGATTTGGGGCGGGATATTCTGTCGTTCCAAGACGAACGCCCCGTTCACGACATTGATCTTCTTACGGCGGATATTTGCCAACTTATTGCCCCGATCCTTGGAACGATCCGTGAACGCGGAAATGCTTGCTCTGACTTTCTGATTAGTGCTGTCACACAAAAATAAGTTTTTATTTTGGAAACATGTTACACTTGAATGTATCTCGTTTTCATGTTATGTTCAAGATACTTTTTTATCATCTGGTATCACGTTTTCAGTAGCTCAAGCTTTCCGTCCACCTTCTCGCTGCCTGTCCCTCTCGCTCTCGGACATTTTCGTTAACGACACTGCGAGCACTCACGGCAGCATATACAGCGAACCTGCCTACGCCAGTGGCATATCCGAACAAGACAAAATCTGCGACAACTGCCGACAGAGCATGTCAAGGCCGTCCACGGCATCTTATTGGTATCCCAGCAGCGCGTCCCATTTGTCCAGCCCGAAAAGATACTGCGGAAAACTTGGCGACTGCAATATATCGAACCTGAGGCACCCTGATGGTGCCTCAAATCCTAACCTCAAAGAGGAAATCGAGAGGATACCTGGTAATGGAGCGTCCGGATCAGACCCCGAGGAAGAATACATCGAAGTTAAGAAACTATTTACCGCGACGGAAAGGTCCGAGAGAACGGTCACGGGGAAATCGGATATCGAGGAGGATTTTCGGATTCCGAGTAAGTACTTTGGCGGATCCTGATATATGGCGGGGAAGGGGGTGAAAAGTAGTAAGAGTTTTTTCGAATTTGTCATGGCGAAGTAGCAGGAGATTGGGGCGAGGAGCGTTAATCGGATTAAATTTTCTCGCGATAGAGGAGTCGAGTCTTCTTTTATATGTTTTGGATGCTATCGGATTTCCGAGATTTTTCTTGAGTCAATTTCCTGAGTTCGTATCAGCATTTTTTCGTATGGTTGTAGTTTGATGTGTGGGAAGATTTTTTAATCTACTTTTACGTGACTTCTCATTCATCTTTGTACTTTTAGAGTGAAATATTATTTTTTCATAACAAATAAAGTTTGGTTGCTCGATTTAAAAAACTTTATTTTAAAAACTCGTGTTTTGAAAAAAAAGTATATCGATTTATGTATCCCTAAAAAAATGAACCGAATATGAGAACCTGGATGTGTGTTAAATAAATCATTTCTGATGTTTTCATTAGCAACTGTTGCCCAGCAAATGAGCATTCCATCCTCGGTGCCTTCATCAGGGCGCATGCAACGCAAAATCCTTAACCTAGGCTCGTCCTACGGCCTTAATAAAGACGGATACGATTCCGGGGCGGATTCAACCCCTCGCGCGGCCAAACTATCGCCGGCCACCCTTTCCCGGCATCGAGCGGAGAGCTCGGGTTACGACAGTGTCGTTAGAGATAGCGAAACCAGCAGTATTGGCAGTGATTCTTCTCGGCAAACGAGCGCTTTGCAAGAGCATCAAGGTGAATTTATTACCGATAACGCGCTGTCAGCGAAAAACTATTTTTGACGAGCTTTGGATTATCGTAACATCCATTATGCGGATTATTAAACTGACGAGTAGAACAAATTCTCAAAGTAGCCCTTCATTAAATCTGATCACCTCTTTCGGTGATTCTCCTCAGGTGGCGCATTGGGCGTTCTAACCTCGACGTTGTGCGGATGTTTCAGCGGTGGAACAGCGGCCGGCAGAGTACGTGCCACAGGAGCTGGCCGTCGAGCTCATCCCACCATTGGAGATCCTCGACTATTCAAAAGAACACGTGGAAATCCTGGACAGGCGCGCGCAGGCGTCCTTGGAACGACGTGGCAGGATATTCAGGATTCTCAGTCTCCGCCTGCACCAGCGCCATCTTAGAAGGGAGCTGAGGGATGCCAAGCGGCGCCTCATGGTGCCGGACGATAGATGGAGCTACGAGTGTAAGCATAAGATGAATTGCACTCTTCTTTCTCTGACGTTTTATTTATATACTCATTTTCCATGCAGTGCACGTTGAAAAAAGCATGGATTGGCGCGACCCTTCGTTTCTGGAGGCCTTGGAATCAGAGACCATCATTCTGAGGAAAAGGGTAGAAGCTTGCAAGAGCCACGTTCTTTTGGTAACTTGCTTCAATTCGTGCCCTCGGCGGTTTGAAGGCTCACCAGTAACCAAAGTCACTTAACAAAGACTTGATCATCGCTGGGTGTTAGGACATTGAATTCGTCGATCGGAGGGTTTTGAGGTCACTCGATTCCGTCCAGTTGTTATTATTCCTCGAATTAATACTCATTTACCATTTTTTTCATAATGAGAGCTCAATTTGTGATGTATTACGGTTTTCCAATAAACAGACAACTATCATTTTTTTGTCATTGTTTGTTATTTTGAGAGTCATCGCATCATGACAATTATGTAAAAAAACGTCCCAAGAACGTAAATTTCGTACGAATGGCAGAAACCAGGGAACTAGTTATTTGTGTTTTTCTAATCGATGCTAACGATTTCTAAAATTGTCGTTGATTATTCAACCAAATTAAGATATCAATCAATCGCACAACTGCACATATATCATGACAAAGACTGAAAACGGTCACAAAAGAGCTTTTCCAACATTTCAGATTTTTCGCTGCCTTTACTTTTTAACAAGACACTTTGAACGTTTTTACACCATGAATTTTACAAACGACGTCATTTGAGAAAAATTTTTGTACTATAATCGTCTGACGCACAAATTTTTACACGGAAGAGACTGCATATCGAAAAGACAATTTACTGCCAAAATTGTCAACGAACTCGCGCCCAATTCATTCAACGTATTGTATTAGTAGCTTCGAACTTTATCGCAGTATCCTGCACTTTTTAGGGCTCTGTAAGTCACCGTAGAGTCATGAAAAGCTAACAGTCAACGTTCTCCACTCTTTTGTTGATCAACTTGCTTTTAAAAATGCATTCCCGTATAAACTCAAGTCTCTCTTCCAAAACTCATCTCGAACCTCAATCGCCTACTCCATTTTTGATGTGAATGTTCTCTTAAATCTGTCTTCATTGCGCTCAATGAGAAAACAAAGTCATCATTGCAGGCAATGGTCTTCAATTTCCCTAGAATCCTGGCGATGGATTCGTTTCTATAGCGTGGAAAATGTTTTAGCGAATTAATAATGAACGAAAAAATGCTGTTGAAGTAGTTTGTACTTGTGGCTCGAGATTATTTGTGTTCGGGGTGCAGAGTTTTGTTCTGTAGATTGGACTTGTCCATTAATTGTGAAGTATAGTTCAAGTGTGCTAGAATGTATGAACCACGGGTGTTTTCAAACGGCACGTATGGGGTCAACTACCTTCAACGTTTCTGTATGATAGCTCTTGTAATATACTTATATTTTATATGTACAAATTAGCCATGTAATTCTTGTAATATGTAAATAAAGATCAGCAACTACTATATTGTTTTTTGAGTTTTGAATATGAAATTGAATAATATTTTTTATTTGTTTATAAGCATCCTGATAAATGAAATTAAATTGTTGTATGTCAGTCCCGACAGTACTACATTTTTTCGAAATTTCCTTCAGATATATTTTTAAATAAACTACAATAATTTTTTTCAACAAATAAACTCACACCAATTCTTCAACAAGTTATAATCTGTTTAATCTTTAATTTAGTTCAACACATTTAGTTTTTGTCAATGAGATATTTCAAACCCATTATCAGTCATGTAGAACAAAAAGCAGTCACTTGTTTTTCAGAATTTACTCACAAAACTCCATACTCATGCGATAGTCATAGTAACCGAGATCGCGCAAGGTCTTTCTACAGGAAATGAACCGCGAACGTGTACATAATTTAATCGCTAATGATCCATTAATCACATATCATTTTCACTTGTTCTTCCTATTATCCTATTTTTGGCTTCACTGACCCAGATTGGCAACACTCGCAGGCGAAACTTAAATGAAGTACCTAACATCATTTTTGCCTTTTTTTGCTGCAATCAGTAAACACGACGAAAATTTCTTTTATATGATGAAAATTCAGATTTTAAAGGTAATTGCTAGAAACAATGTACAAATCACACGAAAAAATTACTCAACTGAAGAAATATGAAGAAGAATAAAATTGTCGATTTGGAATGACGATATTTTATACGTACATCTGATAATTCTGAAGTGTTTCCATGATCTTCAGATTATTTACATTTCATCAAGATTAAAAAATAGAATACATTGCTAACAAATAACTAGTAGACATTTTTTTTCTTTTTGGAAAAACTAATTTTGTTGCAGTATTATTATACAAATTACTATGTAAATACTTTTATTTGTGATCTACATAATTAAAAGTATAATAATGCAAGATTTGAACACGAAAAAGTGACTTCAAAAATGAAAAATAAAAATTCTATTTTCCACTAAAAAATAAATTCCTTTCCAATATAAAAACAACCTTCAAAAAACAATACTCTTTGACAGAATACACATAAAAAATTTTTTCTAAAACTATATAAGTTGATCTACAAAAAAAACTATATGACTCTTTTTAGAACATTCACGAGTAAAAATACAGTATAATATATCAAAAAGCGCACTTTGGATGTAGTAGAAAACATTTAAAAATATGAAAAATTCATTAGAAAGTGCAATATTTTGAACCGATTTTTCGAAAAGATTTTCTTCTCAGCGGCGTAGCGAGGGAGGGGCAAAGGGGGCGTCGCCCCGGGCGCCAAATCAAAGAAGCGGCAAATTAGCTACCGTCCATTAACGCAAATGTACCTGTTTTTCGAGCGTGACTAATTTTCCAAAAGCGCACGAAATGGGATTTAAATTTTCACCTGCGTCGCCGTTTTTATCATTCTCCGAAGGAAAAAAAATGAGATTCACTACTTTTGACTTTGAATGTCCAAGACACTTCTTGAACTGTCGTATTTGAAATACTAAGAAATTTCAATGTGCCTTATTCGGAATTCGAAGACACTTTCCAATTTCCAAAACATTTTTTAATGCGTTTTAAGAAAATTCTAAGACACTTTTAAACGTCTAAGTCACTTCTTTGAGTGATAAATGCAACGATTGAAGACAATCCTCGAAGTGTCTATTTTGAAATTAAAAGACCATCAAATGTATATTATCCGGAATTCTAAGAAATTTTCAAGTGTATAAGACACTTCTCAAACTATCTTTTTCGAAGTTCCAAGATATTCAGAAATGCCCAAGACACTTCTTGAAATGACTTATTTGAAATTCTAAGACACTCGAAAGTGTCTTGTTCGAAATGTCATTAGAAATTCTAAAACACTTTTCTGTTTTTTATATAGAAATATGAGACACTTTTTAGTGTTCAAAACACTTTTCTAGGTGTTTTAAGAAAATTCTAAGACACTTTCAAACGTCTGACACACTAATTCTTAAAATAATTTATTACAAATATGTAGACACTTCTTGAAGTGTCTTATTCAAATTCAAGATCTTCTGAAGTATCTTTTCTGGAATTGTACGACACTTTTGAAAGTGTCTTTGAAAATCCAAAGATATTCAGACATTTCTAAGACACTTTACAAAATGTTGTACTCGAAAATCTAAGACACTCAGAAGCGTCTCATTCAGAATTTTAAGACACTCTCGAATCTCTGAGATACTTCGCAAAGTCTCTTATTTGAAATTATAAGACACTCCAATGTGTCTTATTCGAAATTTCAAAACACTTTTATATGTCCAAGACACTATTCGAGGTGTTGTTTTAAAATTCGAAGACATTTTCAAACGTGTAAGACACTACTTGAAGTGATTTATAAAAAATTTGAAGACAATCCTTGAAGTCCTATTCTGAATGTAAAGTTCTTGAAAATTATCTTTTCTGGAACTCTAAAACACGTTTAAGTGTCTAAGACACTTTTCAAAGTGTTTTTTTTTTAATTTTCAAGATATTTTGAATTTCTAAGACATTTCTCGAAGTATCTTATTTGAAATTCTAAGACACTCCAATGTATCTTATTCGGAATTTCAAAACACTTGTAAATGTCCAAGACACTATTCGAGGTGTTTTATGAACATTCTAAGACACTTTCAAACGTCTAAGTCACTTCTTTGAGTGATAAATGCAACGATTTAAGACAATCCTCAAAGTGTCTATTTTGAAATCAAAAGACCTTCAAACGTATATTTTCCGGAATCCCCAGAAATTTTCAAGTAAATAAGACACTTCTGAAACTGTTTTTTTCGAAATTCCAAGATATTCAGAAATGCCCAAGACACTTCTTGAAATGCCTTATTTGCAATTCTAAGACACTCGAAAGTGTCTTATCTAGGATTCTAAGACACTATCGAATGTCAACACAATTCTTGAAGTGTCTAATTAGAAATTCTAAAACACTTTTATGTTTTTTATACCGAATTATGAGACACTTTTGTATGTTCAAAACACTTTTGAAGTTGTTCTAAGAAAACTCTAAGACACTTTCAAACGTTTGACACACTAATTCTTAAAGTGATATTACAAATTTGTAGACACTTCTTGAAATTTCTTAGTAAAATTCAAAGATCTTCTGAAGTATATTTTCTGGAATTGTAAAACACTTTTCAAAGTGTCTTTGAGAATCCAAAGATATTCAGACATTTCTAAGACACTTTACAAAATGTCTTACTCGAAAATCTAAGACACTCAGAAGTGTCTCATTCGAAATTTTAAGACACTTTCGAATCTCTAACATACTTCGTAAAGTCTCTTATTTGAAATAATAAGACACTCTGTTGTGTCTTATTCGGAATTTCAAAACACTTTTAATTGTCCAAGACAATATTTGAGGTGTTTTATTGAAATTCAAAGACACTTTTAAACGTCTGAGATACTACTCGAAGTGATTCATAAAAAATTTGAAGACAATCCTTGTAGTCTTTTTTTGAATGTAAAGTTCTTGAAAAGTATCTTGTCTGGAACTCTAATACACTTTCAAGTGTCTGAGTCACTTTTTAAAGTGTTTTTAAAAACTTACAGAATATTTTGCATTTCCAAGACACTTCTTGAAGTGTCTTATCTGTTATTCGAAGACACTCCAATGTATCTTTTTTGGAATTCTGAGACACTTTTTAATGTCAAAAACATTATCAAAAATGAATGTCATCGATTTTTCTTAAAGGAAATTTCATTGGGGGGGGGAGGGGGGGAGCGGCATTTCCCCCATCGTGCCCCGAGCACCGAAATGTCTTGCTTCGCCACTGCTTCTTCTCAACAACTGAAAATTTACTCACTCACTCAGTATAGTTTCACTAGGCAATTACCCCATGTAATGCTTGCGATCTGAATTCAACAGATTTTTTTACCCCGGTGACATCATCTTTCCTCGGAACGTAATCGTTCTGCGGTCGCGAGGGCTAATCTCGTAATCAGGAGTAATCGGAATAGCCAAGGACTCGCTTGAGTTCTACCGAAGATCCGGTGAAAAAATGAGCAAATCCGATAATCTTCGGATCTAAAATCGGCCACGAGATGAGGCGCTCTTTGCGAATCAAGAGCAATAAATCCCTTGCTAGAGCGGCTGTTTCTGTTTCGCGTTATTCTTCATTCGGGCAAAATAACTGAAGACGTAAATGCAGTTGGAACTGATTTTCATCCTGTTGAGTGATTTTTACATTTTCTTATGTGCATTTCCATTGTGTGTGATATATTATTTATTGATATTTCCGAGAACTTTGAATTTATTACATTATGAAAGTCAAATTTTTGACGTGATGTTATTGTTAATACCTCGATAATGAGCTAGAATATTGCAAAAATATTTCAGAACTGTATTCACTGATTGTACTTCCATCATTTTTTGTGAAAATTTTTCTTTCCCCAAAAAACCTTGAACAGTGTTATGAACTGCATGGAAAAAGAAAATTTTGTTCAACTGCATGAAAAAATGCTCGTATTTTCCACACTAGAACCCCATAAAAGTCACTATTTTCCTCATTCCTGAACAAAATGTGTAGAAAAGATAAAAAAAACTCAAGTTGTGCTATATTCAAACACCCTAACTTGAGTTTGACCTAAAACTTTGGAAAAAGCCCTAATTAACTTATAAATAGAAACTCATGATGTAGAAAATTTTTCAACCAGCTAACTGGGTCACTGGAGTATTCAAAAATTCGGGATGGCATTTATTGTGCATAATTTTTTGTGCAACTTGAAATTACAGCTTGTCTTTTATCTATACAGGAAAATAGTTGCAACAATCGATGAAAAATCTGAATTGCATCATCAGTGATTAGATTTTTATAAAAAATGGCAAAATTATTGGAAGAATCAGAAATTTGCTATAGGAATTCCGTTTTTAATAAAATCGATCTTGTAAAATTCTTATGAAAAAAATTTCAAAATCTTATAAACAATAAAGAAATAATAATATGAAATGCCATTATTTAATGAATATTTAAAAATAAAATATTACGCAGAATCTGAATTTCGAAAAAATTGTTTAAATAGACAAATTTCTTATAAAACAAATTTGTTTATCAATTTTATACAGTAAAAAATTTCTTAAAAAAATTATATTCTGAAAAATTCTACAGTAAATAGCATTCTAAAAGAAAAACTTTTTTTACATGGTTTTTAAAAGGTTAATATTTTCAAAAAGTTTTTCTTATAAGAATTTTATAAGGTCGATCTTTTACAAATTTGTATATTGTTTTTATAAGAATCAAAATCACTAGGGTTACAGATAACTCATGAAATAAGCAACACAAGCAAGTATTGGTATTATTTACAAGTATTTTTGAAATACTTTATCATTATGAATAAATTATCATGATATGATTTATATCAATATATAATTGATAGTAATCAGAAATTTCTTATAAGAATTCCATTTTTTATACAGTCAACCTTATGAAATTCTTATAAAGAAAAAATTTCAATATCTTATAAATAATAATATAAAATACCATTATTTATTGAATATTTAAATATAAAATATTTCGCAGAAGATTATTGAAAAAAAAGTTTTAAAAGAATTTTACCATTAAAATCGGAGAATGAGGGAAACTCTGAAAATATAGTAATTAACTGAAATTAAAAAATACAAATAACATGAAAAATTTGAAAAGACATTTTTTTGGAAATACTGTTTGAATAGACGAATTTCTTATAAAATAAATTTCTTTATAAATTATATACAGATAAAAAAGTGTAAAAAAACTATTGTCTAAAAATTTCTGCAGGATATAGAATTTTATAAAAATGGACAAATTCTTATAAGAATCTGTAATTTCTTACAAGAATTCCGTTTTTTATAAAATCGACCTTATAAAATTACTATAAAAAAAATTTTCTTATGAAAAATTTAAAAAAAATTGTAAAACTCAGTTTAAATTTATTACTATCATTTATTAAAGAAATCTTATAAGAATCAATTAAACTTTTATAAAAAATTGGAAAATCTTATGAAAAATGAATCATGTGAAGTATCATTATTTTTTGAATATTTTTATATAAAATATTTCACAAAACCCTATTTCAAAAACCGCATTAAAAGAACATTAACATAGAAACGAAGAATAAGGAAAACTCGGAAAATATAGTCATTAACTAAAGTTAAAAAATACAAATAACCTGAAAAATTTAGAAAGAATTTTTTTCTGAAAAATTGTTTGAGTACAAAAATTTTTTATAAAACCAATTTTTGTATAAGTTTTAAACAGAAAAAATTGTTTATGAAAAAATTATTTTCTAAAAATTTCCACAGGGAATAAAATTTCATAAGAAAAGTTATACCCTAGTGATTTGAATTTCTATAAAAAAAGACAACATTTTTATAAAAATCAACAATTTTTTGTGAGTATCCAGTATTTTATCAAATCGACCTAATAAAATTCTTATGAAAAAAACCTTTTTTTTAATTATTAAAATATTATAAAACTAATTATTATTATTTGTAATAAAAACCTTACGAAAACCATTTATTCTTTTATAAAAAAATTTAAAAATCTTATAAAAAATGTATCATATGAAATATCATTATTTATTAAATATTTCAATATAAAATATTTCACAAAATCTTATTTTGAAAACCGCATTAAAAGAATATTAACATAGGAAACGGAGAATAAAAGAACCTCTAAAAATATAGTTATCAACTAAAGTTAAAAAATACAAATAACCTACTGGAAAATTCAGAAATACTTTTATCGGAAAAACTGTATGAATAGAAAAATTTCTTATAAAACAAACTTTTGTATAAATTTTACATAGTAAAAATTTTTATGAACAAATTATTTTCTAAAAATTTTCACAGGAAATATAATTTTATAAGAAAAACTTTTTCTAAGGTTACTATTTGAAAAAGTTTTTCTTATAAGAATTTGATAAGGTCCATCTTATACAAATTTGTATAATGTTTTTACAAAAATGAAAATCACTTGTGGTACAGATCAGCAACACAAGCAAATATTGGTATTATTTACAAGTATTTAAATTACCTATTTTATAATTATGAATAAATTATTATGATATAAATATTATCAATAAGAAGCAATCATTAAGAAGCATTCGTGAATTTTAGATTGTTTATTACAAGTTGATATAATTCTAAACGAAGATATTGTTTTTTATGAATTTGAACAATTATAATATGCACAATGGACCGCTGCACAAAAATCTGTATGCAGAATAAACGTGTGCACAAAAAATGTATGTACAATTTTAAACTTATTATAATCATTTATTATAAAAACCTTTTAAGAACCAATTACCTCTTATAAACAGTTTTAAAATCATATTGAAAATGAATCATATGAAATATCATTATTTATTGAATATTTTGATATAAAATATTTCACAAAATCTTAATTTAAAAACTGCATTAAAAGAATTTCAACATTGAAAACGAAAAATAAAAGAAACTCTGAAAATGTAGTCATCAACTAAAGTTAAAAAATACAAATAATCTACTGAAAAATTCAGAAAGACTTTTTTCGGAATAACTGAATAGAAAAATTTCTTATAAAACAAATTTGTGTATAAATTTTACGTAGAAAAAAATTATTTTCTAAAAATTTCCACTGGAAATATAATTTTCTAAGAAAAACTTTTGTACAAGGTTTTTATAAGGTTGCTACTTAAAAAAAGTTTTTTTATAAGAATTTTATACGGTCAATCTTATAAAAATTTGTCTAATGTTTTTATAAAAATCAAAATCACTAGAGTTACAGATCAACAACACAAGCAAGAATTGGTATTATTTACAAGTATGTTTTAATTACTTATTTTATAATTATGAATAACTTATCCTGAGTTAATTATTATCAATAATTTCATTCTTAAGAAGCATTCGTCAATATTATAGATTGCTTATTGCAAGTTGATATAACTCTAAACGAAGATATTGTTTTTTTATGTATGTTAACAATTCTAATATGCACAATGTTTAGAAAGCACAAAAAATTTATGTACAATAGACACCCTTCCAAAAATTTCAGGTCAAATTCCTTTCTGAAGAACCTTATAAAATCTAAACTCCAAATATGACATATTCCAAAAAAAGATAAAAATAATTTTTGATAAGAACCTTAATGGAAAAATGGTAGGTAGAAGGGGCCAAACGAAATAAGGCGCGTGCATGCACCGCCTCGGCGGTAATAATCCAAGGGAAGACGATTCGGGAACAGTCACGGAGTTCAGTCGCCTTAAGACGCTCCGTGAGGATGGCTCGTGGCTCGCGTTTTAGCCTCGCGATCGCGATCCTTGTGCTCGCGGCGCCGCTCTCCCTCGGCATCAACCGCAACGAGCTCTACCCCTACGACACGGCCGGCTCCTCCAGGCTCAAATATGACTCCAACGGCGACGTCACCTCCGCCGAATACGTCCTTAAGACCCCCATTATTCTCTACGACAAGGCTTACAACACGGTTTACGTGAGTACTCGCCGCGTTATTCTGGGACACAACGCGCGAGATTATTTTTCCCCCGTCTTCATTCGCGCTCTAAGAATAGTAGATTCCTCAACTAGTGTGGAAACAATTTTTTCAACGGATTCGAGCCTTCTGATTGAATGAGTTTACTAAACCTTTTGCCACGAGCCAAACAAGACTTTTTGTTTATACATACAGGGAAAACGAAAATTTTTAGACTTCCAGGGAAAAAAGGATTTGCTGTAGCAGGAAAAAATGGGCAGTTTTAACACAATTTTCGTTGTAGCGATAGCTTATTTTTGTGTTGCTCCGATTAATCTTTTCTGTCGTTTCAAAATTAGGTAGATTAAGGATATAGTAGACAAAATAGTAGATTGTTCATTCAAGGCGTGAAAAGAGTTCGAGTCCTTAGTGGAGAACTTTTTTTTAATACGTCTTGTATGAATTTTGCAACGCTTAAGAAACATACATGGAAAAAAAATTCTATTTGTTACTACGTTATTCTAATTGCCATTATCTAAAAAAAAAAAAAAAAAATTTATCACATTCATGTATATCATCCACTGAAATTATTTTAAAAAACTACGTGGAATTGTGATAAAAATAGTAAGGGAAGTAGTTATTAATTTTGAAAAATAAGAGTCTAGGCTATTTTCAAATAGATGAATAAATTATGGGGGACATAAAGTTTAAGTACGTAAGTTGGAAATTCAGGCTAGCGTTTAAACAGATTGACGGATCCCAGCGAGTCAGCTTCATAGTACTTTTATTTAATCCAATTTTCTGAATTAACTATGTCATTACTTCTGAAATTTCAACTTCTTCGTGGAAAATAATAGTGAAAAATAAACCACACATTCATAAAAACTCAAATTTTCATTTTATTTATTTATTTATTTTTTTTTTTTTTTGAATTGAACTTTTTGTTTTTAATTTCTCTTTTTTTCATTTAATCGCTAAATTTATAATCATTGGAAAAAAGCTTAAAAAGGAATTTTAAAATAACACATGTTGAATGTTTTTTAACCTAGAATCGAGAAAAATAACTTTTTGTAATTTGTGAATTCGGGTGAAACAACCCATTTGCGATTCAAAATAAAATTAACTTAAGGAACTCGGAATTATTTCTAAGGCAACATAGTGTTTCAATGAAGTTCGAGAATAGAAACTTCACGCAGATGAAATATGTGAGATAAATGTCAAACAACAGAGAATTTGAAGAAAATGGAGCAAACATTAATAAAAACAATGAGTTATGTGAAACATACCGTACGTGCAGGTATTTGAGGATCAAATGGATTTTAAAATGAATGAGGAATTTTGAATTATAATGACAACTACCTGAAAATTCACGATGTAAATCAAATTAGGAAAATTCATGCAAGTTTATATGATTGTTTTTAAATATTATATTAAAAATTATATTATATTTAAATACTTCACTTAAACCTTCGTAGGATTTTAAGACAAATCCGAAATTTTCATTTACATCAACGATAAAAAAATGCAAAATATTGGAATTCCGATATTGATGATTAAAAATTTAATTGCCTGTACGAAAACTGTGTCAAACTTGACTCGATAAAAGCGCGACATGAAAAAAATATGAACTTACTCGATGATAAATTTGTCGTTGAAAGAGATTTTTCGGGCAGTAATCTCCCGTCCCCAATCTCAATGAGGGGATTGGGGACGGTAATGTCGAAACCGTAATGTCCAATAGTACATATAATAAATAAAACACATATAATAAATTATATGTGTCCAAAAAATATTATAAAACCAAATTCTACCAATTTTGGGAAATATTGTTTACATATAACATGTTTGAGATATGTTTATGAATAACATGTTTACAATAATATAAACAAGAAATTAAAAAAACATGGAAAATGTAAAACTTGATGAAATTTTCGAATTATTATTAATAGAAATTTTTGAAAATTTTCTCAATTTCTCAATTTTATTTAAATCTTTACAGTTATATAAAATTTTTGTGCGAGGATCAATTTTTGATTTTAAAAAACTTTATTTTTAATGATATGAAAATTATTAAGATTATATCAATCATTTATTTATAGTTTAACCGAACCATTAAAATTTTTAAAAAATAACATTTCTCGAAGTTATATTGTATTCTAGATTATTTTTAAAATTTCAATAATTTCAGACTGTATACGTACGATAAAACATTTTTGATTTTTAAAAATGTAGTATATTACAACGTTTCTGTAATTTTTCGGGATTTCAAAATTTTTCCATATACAAAATTTATTAGCATTATCTGAAATTCAACAAATTATTCGAATATTACAGAATTTACGGCAATCTGGAGAAGTATCCCAATGCTTGTTCATTTTCTTTATGTCTTAACAAAAATAATCGAGAAAAGTTTATTTGAAATTGCGTATAATAATTTTTCGTAATTTTTCGATATTTTACATTTTTTAAAATTTTTTTATAGAATTAAAAGACCAAACACTTTTCCAAAAAATATGGTAATGATCACAATATACAAAATTCATCAATATTATCTGAAATTCAATAAATTATTCGAGTTTCATAGAATTTACGACAATCTTGAGAAGTATATCAATACTTTTTCATTTTTTTACTTATAATACTTTTTCTTCATATTTTAACAATAAAAATCGAGAAAAGTTCATTGAAACTTGTGCATGATAATTTTTCATAATTTATCAATATTTACAAGTTTTTGACATTTTTTTATAAAATTAAAAAAAACATACACTTTTCCAAAAACTATGATAGTGATCACAATATGCAAAATTTACTATTATCATATCAAATTCAACAAATTATTCAAATTTTAAAGAATTTACAACAATCTGGAGAATTATCCCAACGCTTTTTCATTTTTTTTATATTTTAACAATAATAATCGAGAAAAGTTCATTAAAATTTGTGTATAGTAATTTTTCATACATTTTGCAGAATTTTTAAGTTTTCAAAATTTTTTCATTAAATTAAAAAATAATGTATATTTTTCCAAAAGATGTAATAATGATCACAATATACAAAACTTAGTGACATTATCTGAAATTCAACAAATTATTCGAATTTAATATAATTTGCGACAATCTTAAGAATTATTTTAATGCTTTTTTATTTTCTTTATACTTTTACAATAAAAATCGAGCAAAGTTCATCAAAGTTTGTGTATAATAATTTTTCGTAATTTTTCAATATTTTCATAAAATTAAAAAAAAACCATACACTTTTCCAGAAATGTGATAGTGGTCACAATATACAAAATTTATCAACATTATCTGAAATTCAACAAATTATTCGAATTTCGTAAAATTTACGACAATCTGGAGAATTATCCCAATGCTATTTCATTTTCTTTATATTTTAACAAAAATAATCAAGAAAAGTTCATTTAAATTTGTGTATAAAAATTTTTCGTAACTTTTCAATATTTTCGTGTTGTCGAAATATATTCATAAAATAAAAAAATACCATACACTTTTCCAAAAAATATAATAATGATCATAATACACAAAATTTTTTAATATATTATCTCAAATTCAAGAAATTTTCCGAATTTTATAGAATTTACGAACAATCTGGAGAATTATCCCAATGCTTTTTCATTTTCTTTATATTTTAACTGTAATAATCGAGAAAAGTTCACTAAAATTTGTGTATAATAATTTTCCGTAATTTTTCAATATTTTCAAAATTTTGAAATTTGTTTAGAAAATTTTAAAAAATCATACACTTTTCCCAAAAATATGATATCTAATGATCACAATAATATACAAAATTCATCAGCGTTATCTGAAATTCAACAAATTATTAGAACTTCATAGAATTTACAACAATCTGGAGAATTATTCCAATACTTTTTCATTCTCCTTATATTTTAACAATAATAATCGAGAAAAGTTCATTTTAATTTGTGTACAATAATTTTTTGTAATTTTTCAATACATCCAATTTTTTGAAATTTTTTTATAAAACTAGAAAAAAAATACACTTTTCCAAAAAATATGATAATGATCACAATATACAAAACTTATAAGCAATCTCTATAATTCTTCGACTTACTTAAAAAATTATCAAATATTTAAAAAAGTTCACAGTTATCAATTTTTTCAAAATCGTCAAATTCTAAACATAATAAAAACCATTCAAAGTTTGAAGTTATACTAAAATAATAAGAAAATCTGCACATTAAATTATATGGACATAAAAATCTCTGGTCATTCTAATTTAGACATTGTGTTGTCCTATCAAATGAGGGAAGCTCATGCAGATGAGTTGGCGAGTGGTCGAAAGCAGGCATAAATTGATTGACACAGATATTACGCGATACGGGATAAGCCGATCTACTTGAGGGTCCTGCCCACGCTTCAATCATCTTTATTCTAGTTTATCGCCGGCGATTTACTCTCGCAATCATTTTAATGATTGTACCACTGATTACACGATTGCCTTAACGCGCTTCGCGCTCTGCCCTTGTCTTATCCGTTTTTTTATCGAGCATTTCATTCAACAACTTTACCGCTTTTCTTGCACAACTCATACGTTTACTTCCGGTCGTGACTTTTTTTTTTTATAAGTTTGAGAGAGGCTTTTCAATCATCTGAGAATTATTCTGCAAACCTGAAGTTTTCCTCAAAATAATAATTATTTTTTATTTAACCGATTAATTTTAAAACCTTTTTGAAGTGCAAGGAACTGCTGTAATAACTGTCGAATTTCGAAAAGAAAAACTTTGAAATTCATTCAATCTACCATTTTTTTCGAAAAAATAATCGCAATGCACATTCATTTTCATATCAGCACAATGTTCCTTGCGAAGAAATTACCGTTAATCATTGATCATAGGATTCTATTCATAGTCAAACATGAAATGACTTTCGTCTAGACGTTGAATAGTTCCATCAATTGGCCGAAGTGAAATGTAACATCTGTCATCCGTCCAAGTGCCTCAGATTTTTACGAGATTAAAAAAAAACTCTAACCCCCTCAAAAACTCACAGAATCCTCTTTTAGAAAATTTTTTGTAAGAAATCATTCGTGCAAGTCTTTGATAATAATAAAATTGATGTTGCTCTAGTTAAAAACCTCTTTTACAGAACCTTATAATTTTTAAAAAATGACTGGAACGTTGTTAAAAATAAAAATGTTGACTTTTTTGTACTGTATTTTATGAAATGAAAAAATATAATTGATTTTTTAATCAACAAATTGAGAATTGCACTGAAAAAACTTTCCGTAAAACAAAAAAAAAAGTGAACATTAAACTCTAGTTAAATTTAAATAGCAGCTGCTTAAATGAAACCTAGACAAAACTCGAAAGGTCTCGCCGAGTGGGTCTTGACCCTTATTTTTTTTACCCGTAATTATGCCGTTTGCTGGTTCTCGCTGTTCTATTTTAAGGTTCAAGATATTTTTCGGTGAACTTCATTTGTTGATTTTCGCTCAGGAAGTGGAACTTTCACTTCCTATTGAAGGTAAATCATCAAAGTTAATGGGTGAGAGATAGAATCTCTAAATTCTATCTCAAAATTAGGAAATATCGTTATTCTCCCATTTTGTAAGATCTTCAGTGAATAATTGTATGTTTTTCAGCGCCATTTTTTTCTTAGAAAAAACTAAAGAATTCTTTTAAAATTAAATAACTGAATACACAATTTTTTATTTGAGTTAAGAAATGTTTAGTTCATTTATTTTGAATTATTTTTATATTTTATATAAAATTATATTATAATTTTGAGTTTTATGATCACGCGTGAAATGTATTTTGGGAGCTGAAACGTTAAACAGTTCGAAACACGATGACAATGTTTCTCGAAATATCACTCGGGTCAGTGAAGAGATTAATTACATTCCGTGATTGACACACTTTTTTTAGAACTCTTGAAATAAATTACCATATTTTTATTTCGTCGATATTATGTTTAAATTTGTTTGACGTTTTGTTTCTGTAATGAAGCCAATTTTATAAAAATATTTGACTCTTAATCCTAGAATTCAAAACAAATAAATTCACGTTATTCAAAAATCATTATTAAATAAACTATTTGTAGATTTTTACGCCTTGCTTCTCCCTTAAAAAGAACTTTTTTTATTACAGAATTTTCAAGTCTGAAATTCTTAAATTCTATATTAACAAATTGTGTGCCTTATTTGGTAATGACATTCCATTTTTTTTTTCTTTATCGAAAAAGATGAGTGAAATTTCGGTATTTAACAAATTCGAGGATTTGTTTTTTATAGGTGAACGCAAACGGAATTCTGTCATTCAACAGAAACATGCAGCGATTTTTCAACATACCGTTTCCGCTGGATCACCCTGCAATAGCGCCGCTGTATACGCACGTGGATATACGAGGCACCGGAAAAATTTATTACGCTGAAAGCAATGCGACGGAAGCACTCGTCAGAGCGCGGGGTGTTGTTCGCAGTTCTTTTAAGAACGCCATGGATTTTCAGCCAACGCATGTATTTTTGGCCACGTGGGTCGAAGTCGGCTACTACAATCAAAAAAAAGACAAGGTATTTAAATCTATGAGCGAAAATTTCCATAATTTAAATTTTCCAAGATTTGTTTACTTATCTCATCGTGCCGAACTATGTTGAAATAATAATTTAAAATATGTATAGTAAAAATATAATGCGAGATATTCATATTTATTATTAAAATAAAAAATATTATACATTATTCATATTAAAATTACATTTCGTATTTATATCATTTAAATACTATTTGTTATTTTAATTTATTAAATTTAAATTGAGTTCTTAATCATTTAAATTATGTATTATTTAAGTAAAATTAGGTGTTGGGCGATTTTTTAATTTTGTGAAGCATTATTCATATAATATTGTGACATGGTTTTCAATGTTCTGAAATACTGTAAAAATATCTGTTAAATAAGATGAACACGTATCAAGTCGCTGTATCATCAAACGGAACGCATTCTTTTGCTGAGTTTCTGTACCCTGAAGACGCGATTCAATGGATACAAGCGGAATCTCACCCAAATGGATTACCAGACGCGAAAGCTCAAGCTGGATTCATGAGCGAGGGTAGACTTTATTCCTTGCTGGGCTCAGGAACAGATCAAATTCAAAACATTGACAAGTAAATCAATCTTCTTTATCTAGTACATGCATGTATATCCGCAATGATATTAAAAATTCACGCTTCTTTACCTGAAACTCTTATTTTCAAAAATTGCATAACACTGCATGCAGTGGCGTAGCAGGACTTTTCGGCGCCCGGGGCACGATGGAGGACATGACACCCCTCCCCCACAATGAAATTATCTTCAAGAAAAATCGATAACATTCATTCAGGATAATGTTTTTGACATTTAAAAGTGTCTCGGAATTCCAAATGGGCCACATTAGAGTGTCTTCAAATTTCAAATAAGATACTTCAAGAAGTGTCTTAGAAATTCAAAATATCTTGAAAATTTTTAAAAAACACTTTAAAAAGTGTCTTAGACACTTGAAAGTGTATTAGACTTCCAGAAAAAATAGTTTCAAGAACTTTAAATTCAAAATAAGACTTCAAGGATTGTTTTCAAATTTTTTATAAATCACTTCAAGTAGTATCTTAGACGTTTAAAAATGTCTTCGAATTTTAATAAAACACTTTGAATGATGTCTTAGACATTTAATAGTGTTTTGAAATTCCAAGTAAGACACGCTGGATTGTCTTATAATTTCAAATAAGAGACTTTACGAAGTATCTCAGAGATTCGAGAGTGTCTTTAAATTCCAAATGAGACGCTTCTGAGTGTCTTAGAACTTCGAGTAAGACATTTTGTAAAGTGTCTTACAAATGTCTAAATATCTTTGGATTTTCAAAGACGCTTTGAAAAGTGTCTTACAACTCCAGAATAGATACTTCAGAAGATCATTGAATTTTAATAAGACACTCCAAAAAGTGTCTACAAATTTGTAATAAATCACTTGAAGAATTAGTGTGTCAGACGTTTGAAAGTGTCTTAGAACTTTCTTAAAACACATTTGAAGGCGTTTTGAACATTAAAAAACATCGCATAAGTCAGTATAAAAAACATAAAAGTGTTTTAGAATTTCTAATTAGACACTTCAAGAATTGTGTTGACATTCGATAGTGTCTTAGAATCCTAGATAAGACACTTTGAAGTGTCTTAGCTTTTCCAACAAGACACTTCCGAGTGTCTTAGAATTTCAAATAAGGCATTTCAAGAAGTGTCTTGGGCATTTCTGAATATCTTGGAATTTCAAAAAAAACAGTTTAAGAAGTGTCTTATACACTTGAACATTTCTGAGAATTCTGGAAAAGATACTATTAAAAGTATTTTAATTTCAAAATAGACACTTCGGGGATTGTCTTAAATTGTTGCATTTATCACTCAAAGAAGTGGCTTAGACCTTTGAAAGTGTCTTAGAATTTTCATAAAACACCTTGAAAGGTGTTTTGGACATTGGAAAGTGAAAATACTATTTTGATTATTTTTAATAATTTTTTGAACAATTAATTTATTATTTATTTCATAAAACTATTATGTTGGAAATTGCATAACATGCATGTAAACTTGACGCAAACATGTGTATTCACTTCAGGCACAGAGTGTAAACTGATTGCATTAAGTTTATTAATAAATTATTATCAGGTTGTCGGAAAAGTTTGTAGAGAAATCGATAAACATTTTATTGTTTTTATTTTCTGTATGAAAGTTTATTTTCAATTCACAATATAATCACCATTAATACTTATTACAGTGCTCCATCTATTAGGGAGGTCGTTGACACCTTTAGCCCAAAACTTTAG
>JAPYZL010176289.1:0-13847 GCA_030522825.1 Platygaster orseoliae
CAAAAATTCACATCTTGATTGCATCGCTATAGCAAGAGAAAACTTGTGTCAAAATTTCATGGAAATCGACTGTTAATTAACCGCGTTACGACGAGTTTAATTTATTGAGATTTCGTATATCCAGAATTTCGGGCTTCGGAAAACCCGACGCTTCAGCGTGTCATCCCCTCCCCTGCCTACTGGCCGAGCGCGAAACTCCTTATTCAATCGGGACCTTCATTTGTACATTAATTTTTTGCTGTAACGTCTTACGACAAGTGCTGCTACTAATTATGAGCCTTCGAATAAGATGAAGAGTGACGTGACCAACCGATTTGAAACGTCATTATCTTCGACAATAATGGTTTGCCTCATATTGCACCGTTTACTTGCCAAAAATTCGAGGAAATCAGATTGACTTTGTTTATTTTAAGATGCTGGGAAGAGAAACTTCCTGATCACATAATAAAAACGCGTTTTTGAAGCTGAAGATTATTTTAAAAGATATTGCTAGCTTGATTTTTTTTACAAAACAGGAAGTTTTGATTTTTATGAGAATCTAAGTTCAAGAAAGTAAAACTATTATATTTTAGATATGACTTCTACACTCATTTATCTGAAAGCTTGGTTATACCAACTATCAAATCAAAAACTCCTAAATATTTCAAACAAAATGGCTTGATTACTTTAGTTCAGCAATTGTTGAAATGGTAATTTTTTTTTGTTATTAAAAACTTCCACACTTGAAGATCTTAAAATCACAAGATTCAACAAATGAACATTGTATGCTACATTTATCATATTTTGTTATCAATTTTCTAATTTGCTAAATTTTATGAAAACCAATAATATATGAGAGCTATGGAAATCGAGGGAAAAACCTTTCAAAATCAATGAAAAACTGGGAAAAAGACATACTGATACAAAAACACTGAAAAATTTTATAGGACCGTGCTTCTCACATCGACTTTAACTCAAAACTCATCAGAGATTTCGCTTGGACTCGGTGACTGGCAGCGGCGTCCGCGTGCGCTTCGCGATAAGCCAAATTGCTGCCACCACCTACCCCTTTCTCTCAACCTGCTCGGGGGTGCCGAACTGTATTGCGCGGCTTTTCGTACTCGATCTGTCGTTACTTTGTTTCGGAATGTTCAGGGAACGACGCGAGAAAAAAAAAAGAAATCCAATAATAGGAGAAGAAGAGAAAAAGCGATAGGGACTAAAAGGGCAGTAACGGGACTGGCGATAAAGATTAAACTGCTCTCGAAATATTTGAATCCTGTGAAATTATTCTGCAAAAATAATTTACTATGTTCATATTTTTCATTTCATACTTCGTAGCAATTTTTGCGATATAATTGTAAAAATAGGATGCTTATTGAATGATTCTAATATAAAGTCAATGATTCACATCAAGAGAACGGAAAAAGAATTGTTGTAAATCAAGAAGTTATCTCGGAGGTTATACGATTTATTATAAATCAAACATGTTTTTTCTATTTTTGGAACTATCTACTGACATTTTGTTATCCATCAGTGTCAACAAAACTTCAGAATATTGATTATCCAAAATCTGTACAATGACTTCCTTTTTTTCTTCATTCTTTTTTCGTGTGATTCATCATCTATCTCATAAATACATTTGATTTATATCTGTTATAGGCAACTTTTCTTCCCAAGTATTGAATATGCTGATAATACAATCTTTACCAGGAAACATAATGACATTATTCACAATCATTTCTTCATTCTTTTTTAATCACATCAAAGATAATTACAGCGTGCGTGATTATGAATGAAATGTCATTGTCGATTTCCTTTGTTTCGTAATGTGAAATTGTACGATAGCATGAATCGCGCAGTTCGTAAAAATATTTTCTCAGAATTCATTCCGCTATGCAGTACATGAAAAAATAAAGTGACTAAGTGCAATTAGTAGTGCATCACAAAATAGAATCATATTGCGTCATTCCAAATTCGTGAATTTTTTCGATTTTACGTATTTTGGAACTTGATTACAAAAAAAGTGGACTATGATTGATGGTAGATTAAAAGGTAAGATTGAGATTTTAAATGTGATACAAGCAGGAAAAATCTAAATTCAGCATCAAGATTTGATGTAGAGCATTTGAGATCAAGATGTGATGCATGGTATTGACATTGAATGACAAGATAAAAAATCAAAAATCAAAGACAATTTGATAAGATATCAAAATTGCCGAGCAACGAGTGATAAATATAAAACGATATATTGCTCTGCAATTGCGTTTCTTACAATATGGAAAAATTAAGAGTTTTTATGTCGCGGAGTGAAATGTGCAAATGAAAAATTATTTGGTAAAACAAAAATGATAGTAGCAAAAATGCAAAAAATACTAGAAATCTATCGATAAACAAAAATGCGTAGATATTTATAATTTTATTGAAAATTTATTCAGCTTCAAATCGTAGAGAATATAATCCTAGAAATTTCTATGAAAGTACATGAAAAATTCAGGAAATTTTTTGAATTGCATGAATACTACAAAAATAAAAAATAAAAAGTACTGAAAACCTGCGACTGTTTTCTGAAGAATTAGTTTGCATACATACTCAAAATCATTCAAATTTGCAATGTTATTACATCAAATTCAAAAAATTTGTGTGGGTATATTTTTTTTCTAATTTATAAAAGTATTAAAAATTTTATAACTTTCATTACTAGATCATCGAGATCATCGATTATTAAAGAGTGAAATACAATTTCATAATAATGTTAGAAAATACCAAAAGTATTGTGAAAAAAAAACCTCAATCTTAGTGACTATAAAATGACCATTATATATATGTTGAAAAAATCATTTCTTCAAACTTTCGACACATATTCTGCCTTCACCAGTAAATTAATTAAAACAAAGTGACTTATAAAAAAATATACCATATATGACATTATCTTATCAGATAATTATATAAATAAATTATGGTGATAAACTTTTTTTTCATAAGTTAGAGTGTAATTACAAATTACCTAAAACTACACATGAAATAATAAATAATAAATAATCGAATACATAATTTATTTATATAACCATCTTGTTATGTAAAAGTTCCATTTCTTGTAAGTGACGTTGTTCTCGATTATTTCCTCACGAGGGAAAAATATATGTCGAAAGCCTGAAAAAACATCTCGAGATTTTCAATAAATTGGATTTAAAAAATGATCCTTACATGGCATACAGTATTTTGAAGAATAAAGGAGCGTACATTAAAAAATGTTTGTTGTTTGTATTTTTTTATTTATAATATCCAAAGCGGGTCATATGTCTAGATACTAAATTGTTAATGATTATTTTCCTAAATGTGTCAATTTTTCTTTAATTATCACTTTCTTTATATTTTTTGTTTGTTACTGTGAATTATTTAACTTCAAAGTACCGTCAATCGTCACCATGACGATTTCCTCTGGAAGTGCACTCATTCGAAAATTGCTTTCTCGGCGCAAGGTCGAAACGGTGCACGAGAAACACGCGTCATCGGAGAGTCCGAGCCTCTATTTGTTAGGCGATCGGGTTTGGTAGATTCGCGGGCCTTGGCTGGCCGGTAGCAATGTTGAAGACGTCGCTACCGCTCCATTAGCGTGACAGGGAACGTCCCGGGCGAGCGATGTCGGCGTTGTCGCGCGTTATCTCGGTACCTGGGCCGCAGATCGATGCGGCAAGGACATTCCGAAGCATCGAGCTTTCCGCTATCGGCGCGATGCGCTCGATCCGAGGACGAATGGCCGCGAATAAACATAATGCCTTGGGCTGGTAGTATCGTTATTTGATGCGATAAACTTGTAAAAAGACTCGGCTCCCGAGCGATGATTTATTGTCCTTATCCGGCGTGATTCATGCAACGCTCTCTTATTCGCGCTGCCGATCACTCGAGCCCGATATCGGAAATCGATCTAAGCCCGCCATTTATCGAGGACCCCTCATATTTCATATCGACGCCCAGCGCCTTCCTTCTCCTCCGCTATTTCATTGAAAATCGAAGGGACCTAAGGGCGCTTCTTCGGTTTTATTGCGCGGGTGGTCGGGGAAATGAGAACCTTGAGGGAGAGCTTGGAGAAGGTTTTCGAAGGTAGTGAAAGTGAGCGAGATCGCTTTTCTGGAATCAGGTTATAATTGTTAGATATGTGTAAATAAATGGAACCGTTTTGTAATAAATTGGGATCAGTCAAATCCCCAAAAGAAAGGCACTTTCAAGCATTGCTCAAGAAAAAAAGTCGCCATTGGCAAAACTGTGAAAGAAAAGACAATTATCATAATTATATCAAAGACATCTCAAATGGCAAGTACTGTTATAAGTATTAAATTTTTATGTACACTTTGAAGTCTAGCAATTCAATAAACTCATCGCCAATCTCAAAAGTTTGAAAGAAAACTTGATTTTTTCAAAAAGTTCTTATTTTGAAGTCTTAATTTTTTGTGTGGTTGTAAGCATTGTAAACAAGAAAAAAGTGACCGATCTTAAAAACTCAAGAGAAACAAATAATAATCGCAATAATTCGTTACTTACTTATCCTCGTTTCTGCTATTGTAAATCAGTGAACACTTTAAAGTACAGCTCGGGGAAAAAATTGGCCGTTGTAAAAATTGTAAGAAATAAAATTCTAAACATAATTATATTATAAATTGCACACATGACAATTATCATCTTTAGTATTAAAACCCTTTCTTCCATTTCAAATCAGGCAAGCCAAAAAGACTATGTCCGATTTAAAAATTTTACAAGAAAACTTGTTTTTTTTTTCGAAAACTTCCTTATTTCAAGTCCTCATTTTTTTCATGCTCAGTGTGTTCTATTGTTAGCAGAATTAAAAAATGAAAAAGCTGCCCATCAGGAAAACTCGGCAGAAACAAATTTTTTTTCTCAACAACTTGGATGTTTCTGACCCAGAAATGAATATTTTTCAAGAAAAACTGATTTCCTCAAAAAGTAGACGTTTTAAAATTTTCTTTTTTTTAAAAATCAGTTAAAAAATTAATAAGTCACCGATCTGATGAATAGGAAACTAGTTGATACTTAAACATAATTTATTAGTTACTAGGAACTAAAGTATTCTAGCATTAGGAAATTGGCAAAATGATCAAATCTGAATTCGAAACACAAAATTGCACGATTCTCAAAAATATGACTCTCAAAAATTTTCGGAATTATTTGATTATATCAAATGTTTTTTCGAAAATATTGATCCGATGTCCATATCTGAGGTCGTAATAGCACGATTCAGGCAAATGCAATCTCTTTATATTTTGTAGTATAGTCCTTGAAATTAAATAATTCAATATCATATAAAAACATAATAATGCAGTACATTATGATAATAATATAATCCAATTATACTGCAATGAAAAACAAATGACTACGTTTTTTAAATAGTAACATGAATTGTAGTATATCATTTAAGTTATAAAATGTATTTTATTGTAAAATATCACATCGTTTACTAGAGTTTATCATGTTAATAATACACATATTAAATATTATTTTATATTACTGTATTTTATAATATATTCAACATAATTTGTTTATGTAATTTATTATTTTTTCTTTTCCGTCAGCGTCTTTTTTGAAAAAATTATCGCATTTTCCATGCAACGCTTGGAAAATGCATACATTTTCCATCGTACATTTTTCACTTTCGGTTATTGAAAGACAGAAGAGTGTTTTGTGGATTGGATTTTATTGGTCAGGTGATCACGAGTTGTTGGGAGATCCAGGGAAGAATGAGCGATGGCGCGTCCCACGGGCAATATATCACTTCGCGATAGATAGACCATGCTCCCCACGTTGTTGCCTGATTGCGCTTTTCCTCAATAGCTCTACCGCCATACAGTTTTGCAGCATTGTCGGTGCGTCGCCGAGAACACTTTTTGGGATTCTGGAATTAAGGAGGAATCAGAGTTTTTCTGTTTCTCATTGTCAACTTCAATAATAATTTAATTATGCAAGATCCTCATCTTTTTTTCATGAATGAAGTTAACTATCAGACTTTGAACAGTTTCATCAAATGCCAAAGTCAAGAGTGAGTCAAACTTAAATAGAATTATCTGAAAACTTTACAATAATTACATGCCAAAACTATATTTCCTTCTATCTATAATTCGAATATTTGCAGTACAGGAAATAACTTGGTGAGAATCATCGTCAAATTCCAAACAATTATTTTTTTCAAATTAAATCAGTTGTACGTTTACAAATGATTGAAATAAAACATGCTAACGGAAAAACTTGAATAAATAAAATTTTATTCAACGCCGTGTAGAAAAGGCCACTATTCCATACGCTCGGGCGATGCAAAACTGGCATTTCCACACATTGTTGAATAAAACAGTCGTTCACTAGTGTGGAACAATTTTTCCAACTTATTAAATTACATACAATGCTCGCATTTCAACTATCAGATTCGTTAAAAAAAAAAATTTTCCACACTATTGAAGAAATATACTATTGTTGCTACCATATCATTTGACAATATTTACAATATGGTGTTGTGAAAATTACTTTTTTATCTAACAAAAAGTACAAGATGTCTGATTCCCGTTTATTACACAGTATTGTAATGTAATAGTTACAATATTTTTGTCTCATTGTTGGAATTTGAAAAAAAGTAAATCGTAAAATATGTCGTACTTTGGTTGTGATAAGTGATCGATAATAACGGCGAATTCATGGCGTTGAAACCTTGAGGTACAGCGCGGTTTGGCTGGGAAAGGGGCGCATGATTCGCGCGAGTATATATCGAATTTATTGAGATGAGCCCCGGGGATAGCCGGCGAGAGGATATTAGCTGCCTGCCAACCACGGCGACGTTTCCAGAGCAACCCGCCTTTCCTCCGACGCCCTCGCATTTATTAAGATCGCGGCGCTGATTTATTCCGCCGCGATAGAGAGAATCCTAAATGCGATTCAATGCTGGGTACCTATCTAATTTTCGACGTCTTGCCAGTTCTTTATCCACATGCCCCATGCTCCACTTACAAAAGTCGTTAGCGACGAGAAAAAAAATCGTCTCAGAACTTTACGTTTCTCGTGCTTTTGACACCCACGTAGTGGTGGCTTGCATTATTTTACAATTAATTGTCTTATTTAACGAGCTTTTGGTTTAACTTATGGATTAAGTGCTTTTGAGAATAAATAAGCTGGAACGTGTTTTTCCACACGGAAAAATTGATCGTAATTATAATTTTGTCAACTTGAGCCAATTTTTCGTACTCAAAAAGTCACCGTTTATGAATTATGAGATTCTTGCCTTTTTATACATGCCAAAATAGTAGTCAGCCATAACCAGCCAAATTTAAACTTTTTTTAAAACCGTATACCTGTAAGTTACAAAAAATTAATGATCCCATCCTTTTCCATTATACGTGTAATTTGTCGTTACATTTTCGCAATGTATCTAAAAATTCTTTTTTCTTTGTTCCAGGTAAGTCTCAAAGACCAGCAAACTTCAGCGTAGCAAATCGTAAGTCAGAAAAACTTATTCTTAACGACATTTTCATTCATAAATTCACATTTTCAAGTACTGCTGATTTTTAAAAAAATGCGAGTTCGACATTTACCCGAGATACTACGTAACACGTATTGATATTTAGAATATCGTGACATGAAAAATGATTGTAATTGAGACATCACTGAAATTCTTGGTACACAAGACCACTTTGAATTTTCGTCATTGGCAGAGTTCTCCATGTAACTATAATTACCCCCGAGTTTCGTGGCGAACGGGACCCCCGGTGGTGCGAGCACTACGGGCCAGGGGTTGTATTTAGATATTCTAATGACCGACCGCGCGATAACGGGGCGACGCGATAAAGACGACACTCCCGTCTTCGCCGCGGCGCTGCGCGTCGCTGATAAGACCATTTGTTTACGCCCGCACATGTACACGAGAACCGATACAAGTGTGGCTTCCTCGGCACTTGGGGTGTGAGAAAAGTCGAATATCGAGTTTTACATACAACTTTGGGCATACTAAGTTTATAATTCGATTTTGTAGGTAAATGTACATTCTTGATTCAGATAGTGCAATTTTTAATAATTTAGTTAATAGGTCAAAGATCTGCTATAGAATCAGTAGAATTAATTAATTCTGAATAAATTAATGTTTTGTGAGTTTATCTGTCGAATAGTGAAGTTTTTGAAACGGGTTAGCAAATAGATAGTTTATTATTTTTTTTTTACTAAGATTTAAGATAGTTGTTTATTTCTTGTTCCTTCAGTCATAAATTACTATTTCAATTAGTGATACTCTTCTGGTAATGAGTAACTTTCTACTAATTCAAACTGAGAGAGTATTAATTAGAAAAGTAAGCCATCAAAGTATATCCAAACTATGCCAAATTTCTCGAGACTTCAAAACCCTGTACGTAAATTTATCGTAAATGAATATTGTAGCTCGAAATAATAGTAAATTTTCAAAACTTTTGATCCTTCGAAGAAAATTCAACATTCTCAACTTCAAATCATTGTCCAAAATTTTCAGGATCAAAAGTGTAACTTCAATTGATAAACAAATAAAAATTGCAACGTAATTTCTTGAAAATAAACAAGTTGCAATGAAAATTTAAGAACTTATTCCAAATGTTCATTTTTTTATCAGTTTATTAATTTCTCGAGATTTCTCAAACTTTATACGTAAATTTATCGTTAATTCTTATTGTGGCTCGAAATAATAATAAATTTACCACGGTATCAAAATTTACTCTTTTTCCTTAAAAAAATCAGCAAAAACATTTTTCGATTTGCCTTATTTACGTGAGCCATCATTGAAAGCACGAATCACGAAGCTTATTTCGAACTCGCAGATGCGTTACAATCGATATATCTCGCGGTCGTTCCTGCCGATAAGCTTCTCTGCGCTTCCCTCGCCCATGGAAATCCACGGCGACTTTGGCTATATATGCAATTACGATCCTCTCGTCCTACCCGGAAGAGATTGATGTCGCTCCGAATATCTGTACGCACGCACTTAAACGGACGTTCTTCGCTACGAGAAAAGATCAATTTTAGATTTCCAGCGATTTATAACTTCCTCTAATATGGCCCCGATAAAATCCATTCACCCTGGAGTGTCGAGAAAAAAAATTCGAAAAATTATCTCAAGTTCTGTAGATTATCAAAATTTTTAACTTCTTCGAGGTTTGTTAGTTTTAAAATTTTTGTTCAATTATAGTTCAAAAACTTTTGAAAAATTTGGAAAAATCAAGTTTTCAATAATAAATGTATTCTCAGTGTTTTTTAAACAAATTTTGCTAAAATTGAATAAAAGTGTATTTCTCTTCGTTGTCACATATTTTTTTTCTGATGTTTCAATGATAATTTTGATAGATATTATTATGCAAAAAAGAACTCAATCTAAATGTCGTGGACGATTTGATATGAAGTTTCTATTTAGATGAAGTAACTTGACGTTACTTAATCTGGAGTTAGAGTTGTAGGGAGGGGGTGGGGATGACGAGAGGAGGCGTCGCGATCAGGGCATTGATCGACTAATGGAAAAGAAAGGAACGCGGCCGGCTGGCCCCCAACATTAGCATACAAGACATTGATTTATAATTATAGAGGACTGCTTGGCTTCTGTGCACGCAACGATCGTACAGCTCGAGGAGCACGTACCTCGTGCAAAAACGACATTTGCATATTCGCCGGGCGAGTGTACAGTCTCCGCGCAATGCACTTTTGGACAGTATACCACTTTGGGAGGAATTTTGGGAGAAAGTGGGAGATGTAACGTAGTACCAATAGGAAACTGTGAATGAATATTCTTCAAAAAGCGCCAGAGTAAAAAGCTTATGTTCATTTCAACTTCTTTGAAATTATTTTCAATTTCATTTTGATTTCAAAATATGTACTTATTGGCGTTTTTTCTTGTTCAACAAATGAAATAAAGTTGAAGCCCGAATTAATTTAACCTTTTTTCATCTTCATTCGTCTTCGCTAAGAAAATTTGAAATTGAAAATCGATTGAAATCGATGGGATTATCAACGAACTTTTGAAATCAATTGAAAAATTACGAATGTTGCAGTACATTAGTTTTATTATTAAAATTAATTTTATCATTGAATTCATATTTCAATGAAAAATTCAACTTAATTCTTTCGACTCATTGAAATTCACTTGTTTCTTTTCTTCAATGTTAATGATTTTTTCTAGTGAATTTTTTATTTGAATTTTCTACAAAATTGAAGTAAAAAAGACAATTATTATATAATATAACAAACGTTATGCAATGAATGACAAAATGAAAATTTCAGGATCAGAAAAATTTAAGATTATGATATTTTAGATACAGGAATTTTTAAAATGTCGCGTATTTAGTGACAAAATTAAATATATAAATTTGTTTAAATAACGATTTGTTTTCTCATAATTTCAATTCAGTGTTTCTCATTCATAAATTTGTAAATTACATTTTTTTTCCATTTATTGCATGGTAAAAGAAACGAAAAAAAAATGAGAAATAAATACATAAAAAGAGTTATGGGTAAAGATTAAACTAATTTGATATAATAAATTATTAATTAATATAATTGTTAGGATTATCGATAAAATTTTTAAAGAAATTTAAAAAAAAGTATGAAAGTACCTTCGTTTTATTATTATAATTAATTTAATTATCAAATTTATATTTCAATGAAAACTTCACCTCAATTCTTTCGACTTATTGAAAATCAATCGTTTCTTATCTTTAATGTTAAAAATTTTTTCTGGTGATTTTTGTATTCGAATTTTTTACAAAATCAGAGTAAAAGAGACGATGATTGTATAATATAACAATCGTTATGTAATGAATGAGAAATTTAAATTTCAAGATCAGAAAAATTGGGATTCTGATATCTTAGATACAGGAATTTTGAATATTTTGCGTATTTTGTAAGACAATATTAATTGACTGTATTACCATAAACTACTAGTGCATATGTAAGAAATTTGCCGATTGCTTTCTTAGAACTTTAAATAGTTTATTTATGTAAGAATTGTGTACGATGCTTGAAATCAGATAAAAGAGTTTCAAAAAAAAAAAAACCAAAAATGCTCGAATTCATATTATTTTATAAAACTCAGATTGGAAATAGTTATGAAAACATACGATTGATTGTACGTTACATTGCTCAGAAATATAAGTTTTTTGAAGTTATTAAATGTTTTTCAATTTTACTTTTATTCAACTGAATATAAATACTTTATGAATATCGGTAATTAGAAAAAGGATGCAAATGTATTTTTTAAAATCGTGTGTAAAAATGTGTCACGGTCATAAATTCTAGATCGACACGAAAAAAAATTGATTCCTATTTGAGTATCAGTGAAATAATCTCAAAGATGATGATGATTTGGGTGAAACACTTCCAATAAATCTTGTGAGTTGCTACCGGACTTTACTCGCCATTTCTGGCTGCTGATGCTCTTCTAATAACACGCCATCGTGGTACCTCGCTCCAGGGGGTAACTCCAAGAGCGGCAAAACCTTGCACAAGCTATTTAATTACAGGATACGGAATTAGCCTAATTCATTCTCACCACACAAAGAATCTTTCAATATTAACAACTCAAAATCTTGACTAATTGTCAATTCTTTCATATTCAGAAACTGAATAATCAATGTAATAATAACTGATAATTATCACACATGATATTATTAGAAATTATATTTTACGTACACACTATAATGCAAAAGTCTTTGGAGACACCAATGTGTATTGAAATATTTTTTTATAGAAAATAATAGGTAGTTTCATGTTCAGGAGATTAAGGTGGAAATTTTTGTTAACAGTAAAATTATGCCTTTTTCAACTTCATTCTTTTTCATCTTTATATTGCTACATATATGTATCAATATAAAATTTCTCAAAGGTCTACGTTACTGTTAGCACTTCCTTTCCGTTTTTTACAGTTTTTTTTTTGCCTTTCTTTGTCCAAATCGAACTCATTCATGCATTGTTTTCCTATTTTGAAGCACAAACTTGAAAATCAAGAATAGCGAATGACTCAGAAGTGAATTCGCGATCGTTGATTCATCGTGGCTCGAAAAACACCTATTAATTAATGACACTTGTCCATGCGACGCTATCTCATCGTCGCACGATTATTTATTAGGCAAAAAAGGAGAACGTTATGCGTTATCGCGGATGACAACCGCCGTGAAATTATTATGCATGATTGTTTCACTCGGCTCGGCCGCCTTGAAAATCATTTAAGGCCCAACAATGGCGGGCGTGGCCGGCAGGTCTCGGCCCGATATCGGCAAATAAGAAAACAAAACCCACTTTTGATAGAAGTAATGGCCCCGGATTGATAGGACTTTTTCATCGTACGTTTGCGATAACAAAAGGGAAAGTCACGGGAAATTGCGAAGGAACGAAGAAAGCTATTCATTCCGTGGATAACTTTTTTGCCTATACTATTATTCTCGTAATGAAAAAAAAAAAAAATATTCAAGGGATATTATTAATTATTCTAGGTGCATAAAAATGATTGCTATCCCGAGTCGAAAGTTTGTATTCATTTCAAATTGTAGATCAAGATTTGAAGATGAAATTTAAGGCGAAAAAAGTTGAAATCAATGGTTTTTAACATTTTCAACTTCACATTACGAATACTAACTGTGAAAGAAATTGAAATTGAAGATTAAATTTTGACTCGGTATGACATTATAAATTGTAACTTTGGTTTGCCATCGAATTATTTGTGTTTTCACGGTTTTTCATGACGATTTGATGATGAATCAATAACAGTTAAACCCGTTGTATTCTACTCTCAATTTTTAACTCGTCAAGTTCATAGTCTCAGGGGTCGCGGTCCCCAAAATAATTTATTAGATTTGCTAAGGCGCACGTATGAACGCATGTATCGATAAGTTAAGTCCGCGTTCGTGCGTACGCATGTACGCGCTTTTATCGGGCTTCTCGCATCTGTCCAACGTCCGCGCGACTCTATCTCTGGGCACTTCGGCCAAAGCAACTTACCATGTTTGGCCGACGTTCGCTACGCGATTTCTCTGTTCTCGCTCGTTTACCTTTTCGACCCATCCGATTTTTCATAGATCTTGAGCATTTCTAGTTCATGCAGATTGTTAGATATATTTGTTTATCAATACTGTAAATCCTGGATTCAATATTTTTAAGAATAAATCATGTTCATAATGAAATCACTAATACGAAATCATAATTCAAAAATGTACAAAGAAATACATATTTTTGAACCCGTTACCTAAGAAACTCCGAAACAACGTCAAATTCAGCTTTATCAATTATTTTCTCTTATAAAACTCCTTTTATTTTTATACCATAAACAATATCAATAAAAAATCTTATTTCATGACTCTCCCTCAATAAGTACTTTCGAAAATACAAGAAAGACCAAGCATCGAGCGTGCAAAATCGTTGAGAGAAATTGAATAAAATCGGAGAAATCCATTAGAAGCGTGACTCAGGCGAAGACTTATCGTGAAACTGTCGTTGTAGCTCAGCTCCAGTGCAAACATCGCACGATCCTTCGCAATTTACAAGGATTGGTCGTGGGCGATGTTTTTACAAATTGACTTGAGTTTTGTTTCTCTCCTGAAAATCAGTGAAGAAGAGCAAATCTAAAAAGAGGCAAGTGATAATTGGAAGTTGTAAAGTCAGAACTTGTCAAGCCATATTTCAGTAAGGTTTTTTTCGGAATGCAATTGAACAATAGACATTATGCTACAAGGGAGAAAAAGGATGATTCCAACGAGTGCACTTGCGCACTCGCTTCGTTCGTGCCCAAACTTTGCACTCGTTGGAATCATCCTTTTTGTCTCGTGTAGCATACAATATTTTTTCCCATGCATGTGTAAAAGTGGCCACTTCAT
>JAPYZL010176293.1:0-16769 GCA_030522825.1 Platygaster orseoliae
TATGCCAAAAAAGTCGGATTAGAAAACTTATTACGGTCTAACCGACGATTTGATATCATTATTTTTTGTTGCGCTATGTTTTTCAATATTAATCAAGGTTAAAGGTTATACATGTCGTACCTGAAAGTTGCAAGAAAAAAACAAAATTTTTTGTACTGTACTACCCGACAACCTTTTGCTTACTTTTTTAAAGTTTTTTAATGGGGATTTTTTTTTCTACTGTTATCACGCGTTTCCCCCATTTTCGCACTAGAGCGAAGTCTACTGTCTCGAATCCCTGATTTCATGTGGGAAAAATGGGCCGTCGTAGAGACCTGTAAAATACGCTCTGATTGCAAGACTCTCCTGTCCCGCGAAAACCCGACCTAAGCACATTCGTACGCTGGGTCTCCTCATCACGTCGCGATCCGACCCCGGAAGTTCTTGGCTTTTTCAACGATGGAACTTGGTTTTCGGAAAATTCGAGTTTTTGATTGGGTGTATTGATTATGGACTTGCGGTATTTGCACTTGTGTGTTGTGTATTTTTAGGAGACTTACAACTAAGGCTTTAAATATTGTGATAATGGAAATTATTTTTTTGACTGCCCATTTTTGACCCACTATTTCCTAGTGATTTTGATTTTTATAATAAATAGCAAAATTTTTATAAGAATCAGAAATTTCTTATGGGAATTCCGTTTTTTATAAAGTCAACCTTAAAAAGTTCTTATGGAAAAATTGACAAATTAACAACAAGTGATACTTTTATAACAAATGTCAAATTTTTTTAATACAATGTTTGAGCCCTTTACATTTTTTGTAAGTTGTAGAATTGTTATAATGAATTTTACTATCTCATAAAAAAAGTGTAAGAATCAAAAAATAAAATAACTTATAATAAATTTAAATAAAAACAATATTGAAAAATATTTACAATGAAAAAGAAGAATAAAGTAAGCTCTGAAAATATAATCAACTTAAACTCACTGAAAAAATTCAAAAGGTTTTTCAATACTAATAATAAATAATACATCTATTATAATTAGAATTTAAAAGTAATAAAATAATTTTTTCGGAAATTTTTTGATATGAAAATTTATGAATTTATTTAAATAGAATTAGAAAACTTACGGGTGAATATTAAATGTAAAAAAATTCAAAATGTTTTCAAAAAACCTCTTCAAATAAAAAAATTTCATAAAAAACGAATTTGAGAAGAATTCCTATAGGAAATAAAATTTTATTATAAAAATTTTACTTATTATAATTTTATAAGGTTTTTATAAGAATCAAAATAACTATGTTCCTGAAGATTCAAACGTTTAAAAACAAACGAAATAAAAAAAATTGTTATAATCACCTTTCATAGTAAATGTAATAAATTATTATCCAAAGTTAACAACAATTTATTATTTTTTCCTTAGGTGGAGTTGAAAAATCAATTTGTTGTCATATCTGTTTATTTCTGAAACGTTTGAAACTTCAGGCACATAAATAACTAGTGTTGCTTTATCAAAGATCGAACTCATGACTCAATGATGGAGCCAACATTGACTGCACTTCGCTGGAAAAGACAGAAAAACCTGTCCTTCTACAGATTCCTCAATTAAAAAATTGTTGAACCCGGGAACTGTCGGAAATATGATTTCTTACCTTGTGTAGTCGAGTCTGCAGAGTATCATGTTTCCCTTGACAAAACACGACGTTCCCATATCCGCGAGTGTTTGTTGACAAGTCGAACACTTGAGACAATTCGTATGCCAGTAGCGATCCATCGCTTGCAACAACCACCTGTCCACTATCCTTCCGCCGCATCCCGCGCACTGTTGGATATTCGGGACGCCGCCCGATCCTGTCTCCTGCTGCAAAATCAAAAGGTTGCGTTGATTAATGGTTGAGATACTACTCGTTGTTGAATTACCAGGCTGAGAAACAGAATATTTTTGATGCATGTGACGTCAAATTGAAAAGTTGCATGGAAAAACAATCAAATTTAGCGACATGTGTGTCAATTGTTTTCGAAAAAAATCAATACGTATTTTTTGTTTCTTTAAAAAATGATTGTTTTAGAAGATAAGTGAATTTTTAATTTCGTATACATAGATATATTGAGAATGCAAATGACGTCATATAGTAAGAATGACGTCACTTGGTTTGACTTTTCAAAACCAAGTGTCTCCGTCAACTTTTGAGATATGACAAAAAGAAAAAATACGTATCTGATATTTTTTGATAAACTAACGATATCAGCGATAAAAAAAATTGATGCAACTTGTCTATTGGCATTCAGTGGCAGTCTAGCCTATTCTGTGAGAAACTAGGATTTCATCTACTTACAATTATTTAATTGATTTGAATGTTAGTGCATTTTTTCATACGTGAACTCAAGATGAGTGAGAAATTATTACGTCATTATTTAGCCATTTTTGACATCTCCCTCGACTTATGTCACACTTAGTCATAAATATTTAGACTTCCCCCCTCCCTAAAAATGTCACATGACACTTGCGAAGTTAATGTTTTCAAAGAATCACTTATAATTATTCACAAATATTAAAGAGTCGTTAAACAATAGTTTTGCTCACTCAAAAATAACAATTTTGTCACTTTTGTTAAAGTGGTTCACAATAGACAATATATTCCAGACGGGGTTTGGTAATACAACAATAATTCTCAACTGTCTCGCTTGTAACTCTACTGAACTGTTTGACCATTGCTGACTGACTGCTACGTATTACAATTTTTGTTTCCTCTTATATAGCCATTCATTATCATCTGGAAATTTTATGTCTGGAACATCATATCGTAGCGGGTACAATTTATAGATAGGTACTGCCAAAAATAGTATAAATAAGTCAACAAGTCGCATTTGAAAAGGATGAAGACGTTTTGTAACTTTGAACATATATCGTAACGGATACAATTTATAGATACTACCAAAAACAGTATAAAGAAAAATATTCCTAAAAATTTCATGTCATGCCATGACACCACGTTTTACAAATTTTTAATGAGATATCCAACTTTTTTAAAACTCACATTTACACAACCATAAAACTTTCAATGTATTGCGAAAAAATTACATTACCATTTAGTAAAACAACTTTAGCAATGAATAGACTGTAATATCGTTAATGAAAACAGAACAGTATAATTCACATTCACTCGTGTTGCGTAAAAAAAAGAAACAAACAATTACAAATATGAAGAAAAAAAATAGCCAAGTCTTAAGAAAAAAAAAAATCCCCACGAGAGCTTTTCAATTGTCAGAGCACGTAACAATAAAGCGGCCTTACGATTCGTTTCGCATTTTGCATCATTCTTCCCGGACGGAAATCGTATATAATTATAATTACATTCCGCGTCGAATGTATTACGATCTAATTAGCATGAATAATGTATCACTTCATTACATTTGCATGTACGTTGTTGCTCACAATCTCAATTGTTGTCACATATTTCACGAACTTTGCATTCCATCCGTAATTGCCTTATGAAGTATTTCTTCGTTAGGAAATCTTGATTGATCGCGAGATTAGCCTTTCGATCTCTTTTACGCCGCGCTTAGGTTCATTAAATGGGAATTTCGCTCGTTCGAAATTGAAACCCCACGTTTTTGCAAGGTAAAATAAAATAACTAAAATTTTAACTTTATTTTAAAACAATATTTTTGAAAGTAAGACTTCTTAGTGAAAATATACCGAAATTTCAATTTAATAAATAAAATGAAGGAATGTGCAAATTTTCATGCAAATTTCTGCATATAATAAAGATCTCCACAGAATACTATGTAAACAATACGATATTTATGAAATATTCAAAATTGATTACTTTCTTCACTTTTTTCTCACTCACAAATAGCTTTAGTTTCGCTCTGAAAATTAGTAGAAAAGAGCGTTTGCCTGAAAAAACAGCGAGATTTCTCCGATATCATCTAAGATGATTCGAGTTAACTTTTTTTACCTCCGCCGTAATGAATAGCAAGTTTTTTCCAGTAGAAATGAAATAGTCAATTGAGTGACTTGGACTTTCCGAGTAAAAAATAATGAAATTCGGAACCAAGTGTCGGGCCGCTTTGAACTAACATATCCTGTCATTTATTTGTAGGAGATTAAGGTGTGCCCACAAAACAGTACCACAAAAATACGACCTGGGAACACGTCACTTTTTTTTCCTGACGACAGGTTTCGCTTATCTAATTTCAGAAGACAGTAGTGAATATCAAAACTTGTGAACTTCTAGATTGATTTAATTTTATAATTTTCATATTTTTTTTATCAATTAAGCACGATGAAAATATTGTGAAAAACCGCAAGAATCTAATTACTTTTTTGAGTATAATAAGTTTCAGTAAAAACGTGTTCAATTACTTAGTATGAGAAAAAATTCCTTTGTCTTACGTAAAATATGTATGCAGAGTATTTAATATTCTTGCAAAAAATATAGTGTAATTTCTTGCTTCCTGGAGAATATTACGAATTTATTATGCAAAAAGAATAACTGTAATTATTGCATATAAGTATGATTTATTGACTTGTGGATAATATGGAGGAAACGAAAAAAAATTATGAATTTATTGCGTTTCGTTAACTGAAAGATCAAAAAGTTAATTTGAGCAGAAAAATTCTGTCATTGAAATTTATTATGTACATATTTGTGACTATTTGTAACAAAATATTAAATTTTTGTCAGAAAAATTATCATGATCATTTGATCAACATTATAATTTTATTGAAAATTTAAGAACAAGAGTTTTCATTTACATTTATTATCGTATTTATTTACAATAACCAATAATCAGAATGAAACAAAAATAATGTTAAATAATATCGTAAGAATACAAATCAATAATTACAGGATTGTATTCAAATAACAAACGCTTATATTAAATAAATAGGAATTTTCAATAATTTATATCCATATGTGAAATTCTCTAAAATTATTATTTTTCATGTAATTGTAATATTTTTTTAAGTAATGATTTTTCAAATAATTAAATATTTTACATATTCTTAATGAATCCGACAATAAGTTATTTTTTCAATTTTATCTATTTCATTTAGGGTAATGAAAAACAGAATATTGAAGTTTTGAAAAAAAAAAATTATGAATTTGTTGACTTTGGTACGTTTATAAGAAAATAACATTATTGTAACTACAACAAGTTCGAACATTCCAGAATTTCTCAAGCGTCGTGAAATTTTCTGTACTTTTTGGGGCTTCGAAACTTGGAGAATTTTCAACTTGTTTGCAAATTCTAACGATTTGTGAATCAATGGATGATTCCAGCTTTTTTGAAATTCGACAAGAACCCCTACTCAAAATCAACATTGAAAAACACAAATCTCCAACAAAAAATTAGCTTTAGCAGGCGATGGGATATTTCAGTAAAAATCTTTATAATTATTGTAAATGTTACTAATTTCTTTTTTATTTATTAAATTTTTATTTGTTAAAAAAATAATTTCGTGGTTAAGTATTTTTTGATTTAAGAAGTGCACATTGGGAATAAAGGTACAGTCAAGTAAGAAAAATTGAATATGAATGAAGCAACTTGAAGTAAAAAAAATATTATGAAAAAAATAAGTAACATTTTCCACTGGAGCGTAGAATTTTTTCATGTAAATGTTTTTATTTTACTCACATTTTTGTTTTTCTTGAACTCATATGATTTTGTAGAAAAAATCATCTTTTTTTAGATAACTGAAGAATATAAAGTAATTCTTATACTTGAAGAAAATGTGATTGAATTTTTAATTCCAATGTGCAATAACTTTTGAACTATCATCAAATAAACGATAAAAATTGTCTCATGTTTATGTTGAGGGGAAAATAAAGTAAGATCATTTTAATCAGTGTCTTCATTTCTGATATGCCGAAATTTATAATTGTATCTATACATATCGCTGATAAATATCAGTCACGTTTTGGTGTTACTGATAGTTAGAGATATTTCTAAATACAATAATCAATTTGGGAATATCGCAATTTTTTTTCAACATCATTTTTTTATTTTTAAATATTCCCAGTCAATTTTCAAATTGACTGGGAATAAGAAAAGTTTCGTTTGTTTGATTATAGTTGTAGGGTTATTGAAAAAATCAAGTTTCAAAAATTTTAAAAATCATTTCTTTTTGAAAAACTTTACCACTGTGGGGCATTTTATACTGTGATCAATGAAATGATGTATTTGATGATTTAACTAATTAATGTAGGGATGGCAGTCCAGAAATCGTAAACGAATATCACAAATATTTTACAGCTATCCTGAAAATTTTAGCTCTTTTTTCGTAAATAATAATTAAAAATTTTTCATTCTTTCGTTAATGTTTCTCATTTCCCTGTTTATCAGTAAGAAACCTCAAGCTACTAATAGTTATCAGTGAGGATTTTCACTGATTCATCCTATCCCTAGAAATTCACCCAAAACGCTCTCACGCAAAAAATGCCACCCAAGTCATCGTCATCCAAAATCACGTATCCCAAAGCCAACAAAACTACTCCATTCAGCAAGGGAAAGAAAAAACCACGCAACGAATCCGTCCCACATTTTATACACTCCCCAAAAAAATCACCTTCACGACGATTCTATCCCCGGCATAACACTTCATCTGATGCATCCTCGACGCGAGGCTCCCATAATGATGCGCGTGAAGTTCCATCTCGAACACTTTCCAAATTCTCACTCAGGCCCAAAACATCACTGAACGTCCCAAAATCACTCACTAATCCAGAGTTCTCAATTCACTCTTCAACAAACTCGCACCGAAATCTTCCGATCACACAAGACACTCGCGTCAAGTGAAGAAATCAAACACTTGCGTCGGGAAATAAACTCGAAACGTTGGATTTTCATACGTTCACGAACCGCTCACGTCCCAAGTCGGGGCCCAACTGCGAAGGCCCCTGGGGGCCCCTGTCGAGCGTTCTCCCGAGGCTCTCGTGGTAGGGGGAACAAAAAGATAGACTAGAAAGGACCTAACTAGCGGGAAGGGACCGACCCATCCACCACCAGGGGGGCGAGGGGGAGGGGACCCCCTCCCCTTCCTCGCCGTAGGACGCCCCTTCATCCTGTTCAATAATATTTCCACTCGGTAAATGCCCATATTGTTGGGTTTTGTCAAAGTGATTTTTTCCCCCTCTCCCTCGCTCTTTTCGGGATCGTCGACGTTTGCTCTCTCGCTCCGACCGCTCTCCCCCTCCCGCCCCGCCGCCCTTGTAGTTCTCGCTCTCTCTCGCTCTTGAATTTCTGGCACAGGCAGAAATTCTTCCTCTCTATTATGTTCTCCTCCTTTTCTACACCCCGCGTCGCCCTCCCCTGCCCGGGGGGGGGGGGCGAAACCGGCAGGACTGCTTCGCAGCGCTTGATTCGAGGCTGATTTTCCGAGGCCTGGGATTTTTGAGTCGGATATCATTAGGGATTGGGTGTATCAGTGGAAATAAGTACTGATAGATATCAGTAAATATGTGTAATCATCGTTGCTTCAGAGCAGTGCAATTGAAAATTTATTGATGTTGTTTGGTAGTGAATAAACAGTTACGTAAGTAAAATGAAAAAATTCACATGAAAATATTTTAGTTTTTTTGAATAACCAAAAGTGTACAGTTAAGAAAGAAAAATTTAATACGAATAAAGTAACGATGGAAAAGTTGATGAAAAAAATGATGGGAAAGTGATGGAAAAATTGACGTCAGGAAATTCTTGGCTCCATTGGAGAATTGTTTTTTATGTTTTACTTATTTCTCTTTTTGTGTTTTACAGAGATAATTAATTTATTACTTTATAAGCTATTATTTATTTCCATGCCTCGAATAAAAAAACAATTTTTTTTTAATTAAATAATATTTTTGTAATTTTTATTTATGAAAAATAATTATTATGTGGTTGAAGATCTTTTGATTTTGAAGTATCTATGCTGTAAACTTAGAGTCATAAACTTTTTCAAAATATGTTTCATTATTTTTGCAAAAAAATTCACATACAGATAATTTAAGTGATTTTCCATTTCTTGCAAAAAACTACTGGTAATGCCAGATAAAAGGACCACAAAAAATTACACAATTCAATCGAAAACTTCATGAAACTACACGGAACTACAAAGAGTAAAAAATAATTTTGTACACTTTCAGGAACATAGAAAATATTACAAACAACTACATAAAACTTGTAGTTTCTACATAATTTCAAAATTCCTTGTGATGAAAATTCTCTCATATTGTTACATAAGTGCAAAAATTTAAAATTGTTCTCAACAAGAAAATTTCTTAAATGCAAGAAAATCAAACATATCAAAAACCCAAAAATGTCACCACTTGTACCGAATCAGCTGCTCGTACAAGAACGACTTTTGATTGCCCTCATTCTAATTCTATTTCTATAAATCTATTCAGTTCTGCTCTGTGATGATCAATCATTCTGACATGTGTTGATGGTGTATTCTTCGGTTTCCAAGAAATCGTAGGGTTCCGCCAGGAATTCTCCAGAAGAACTTGAATGGAGTTTGATGAATGATGACTTGAATTTAAATAGGAAAATTAGAAGTATTATGAATGATTCTTGATCCTTATTCGAGCTTTTACAGACTCTTGGGAATTGGGATAAGAACAGAAAAGAAAAGAATTGAGGTAAGAAAAAATAACAATCTTTTCAGCTATGAACCAAATTGTTGTTTCATAAAAAAAAGAGAAAATAAGTTAAAGTAATTTCAAAAATTTCAGCCTCATTTTTCCATAGATGAAATTGAAAAAATTTTTAAAATTTTTCATTGCAAAGCTCTTCACAATAACCTTGAAAACACGTCGCAATTTCATAACGTTTTCTCCATGAAAATTGCATGAGATGAATGAATTTTATAGTGTCTACTTTTCATAAAGTGCTTTTTTATATAAAAAGGGTGATCTCACGAGATTCTTATAAGGTGCACATTATGGAAGAAAGTTTTCATAAAGTGCGCTGGAGAGTGCCATTAGTCGACATACTTTTCATTTCTGTAATTCGTATCGCAATTTTATAATGCTGCGATTCTGCTTTTCAATAGACACAATCAAATTCGAAATCTCGATAATGTTACTACAGTTGAAAAAAATTGAATCGAATTGTAGCTGACAAATTTATACAATAGAAATACGTCACAATGAAAAATAAAAGAGCTGATTTGAGATTTTGAAATAAAAAGTCATATTCTATGAAATTAATAAAGTGTCATTTCAAGTAAATAAAAAAATTTTGTGTAACAAAAAAGTGATTATTCTGAATAATATATTGTAGAAATTCTGATGATAAAAAAAATGTATACGAATAATACAAAAAATGATGACATATCGAATAATTATTAAAAAGATGCACGTTATGGAAATAAATTATTTGAGGAACAAAATTTTAACGGATATAAATCTATTTTTATATCCCAAACATATTTCGTACTTCCTCAAATACTCAAAACACCGCGTCAAGTGTCGAGAAAAAGGCTCGAGTTTCACGCATCGCGTGTCCGTTCAGCAGATGGATCCCATGTGAGCGCGATTAGCGTCCGCTTTCTACAATGCTCGTGCGTCGCGCGAGAATGACCGTGTGAGAAACGAAAAGGGAAGGCAAAAATTTCAGACCGCCGAGTTTTCTAATTCCCCGTATTTCGCCGTCCCCGTCACGGCAACGATCCTACTTTAAAAATGCAGAAAATAACTGCAACATCCTCAGATACAAAAATGATATGGAATTCATATGATATTCCAGTGATGCATCACTGAATGTGCAAAGACGTGACTCTGTGTTCATATTCTCTCAATTTGAATTAGAAAACTACTAACTATTAGTGGAATTTCACTATTTGAAAAAGAGAAAAACGAGTTAAGATTTGTGAAAAATCAGTAATTGAAATAGTGATTTTAGCTCACTAATGCAATGTCCAAGTACAAATATTGCTTAACACCTATTGCTCAATATCTATCTAACGAAATGGGACATGAAATTCGACGACATATCTTTATAGCCTGATAAGTTGTACGTGATTTAGAATTCAACAATCGATTTCGAAATTTTGATAGCCGAGCTAGGCCATGCCCTCCTGAAGGAAAAAAATCTAGATTAGAAATGATGTAAATACTAGTGCGTCAGATAAGGAGCGAGAACTGTTTCGGAATGTACAAGAAACTTATCTCCATTTCATATAAAATATGCTTTAATCTTTAATTAAATGTAAGTGTCTTATTGAGTTTTAAGCCCCCTTAAACATCGCTCACTAATTGAATTAGTAAGTTGTTACTAAAGAAATGATTGAGTTCTTAGGAAAGGAACGATAATGAATGTTACGAACTCACCTTAACAGCGCAATTGTTGTTAACCGAGGGGTATCCCAGGTGCCCGGGTAAATGTGAGTGTGGGTGGGGAGGGTGGTCGGACATGACCGGGCCCATGCCGCCGGGCCCGTGGTGGTGCCCGTGGCCGTTGCTGCCCATGCCCTGGCCGCCCTGCATGTTCCCGTACGGGGCCCCCGCGTCCTGATAAGGCGGCGACGCCGGGTCCGGCGTCGTCGTCGCGCAATTGCTGCCCCCGCCACCCGTTGAATACGCATGATGGGCCTGATGTGGACTGCCCGATAACGACGGGTGGTGGGGGTAGGAGTTCATTCCAGCAGCCAAAGCGCTCGCCAGCTTGAAGGTTTTGGAGGCGGGCCCCTGGAGGCCGCCGCTCGTCCCGGATACCGAACCTGGTGAAAGACGACTTGTCGCGCCCTCGGCACACTTTATTCAAAAAACTGACACCTGAAACACAAAATGTATTCGTATTTGCAATATTTTTCTTGATATATATTTAATTTTTGAAATCATTTTTTTGAAATTTTCGCGAAAGTGAGTCATCACACCTTCGTTTCTTGCTCCGAAAACATTCCTTTCCTCATGGGTTTCGAAACACACAGTATATTCGTGTTTGTAACATTTTTCTTAATGTATTCAATTTATTGGATATTGGGGAAATCGATAAATTTTCTGAAATTTCCGCGAAAGAGGGCCATTACACCTTCATTTCTTGCTCAGAAAGCATTCCTTTCCTCATAAGTTTCGAATCATGTACATGAGTCTTGAAGTTTTTGAGGAAAGAAATACTTTCGAAACAAAAAATGAAGGTGTAATCGCTCACTTTCGCGAAAATTACAGAAAATAGTATATTACTGCGAGTTTCGTCAAAATAGGCAATATCCAGAACTCACAGTACGATATTTCATTCACAGTTTGCTAATAATTCACGTCCAAATATCACATTATTAGTAAATTGTGAATTAAACAATGTTCTTTCCAGTTTCTGACAATGAAAGTTTTCCACTTTTTTAGATTTCGGTTGCTAAGAATCGCTATGAATTACGAGTATGAAACTATTGAGTATGTGAAAAATTTTAAAAACTAGAAATTATTTATTATATCTTTCAACCGATGAATTATTAGAGTATATGTTTATTTTTTTTTAAAACATTGACGAACGACAAAATTTTTTAATTTTATGAAATTCTTTTTTTGACGGTCATTCAATATTTCAAACACCCCTTAAAAAAAATTTTTTTCTACATCGTAAAATAATAGTAATTACATTAAAGTGATATTTCAGATTATGAACCTTGTGAGTTATTATTGAAATTTTTTACTAAGGGATTTTTGGGCTCCATAAAAATCGTTATTACGAGAATTTAAATGAATATTGTTTATAAATGAATTTATACAAAAAACCGTTTCTTTTGTAGCTTTCCGGGAGTTATTCAGTCTCGACTATTTTTTAAATAATATTTGAAATTGTAGTAGTTATTGCAATTAGAATCTGATGAACAAATCAAAAATTGTTGAACTGTGAAAATTGCTATGAATTACGAGTTCGGAACTAAAAATGTTCAAAACTTCAAAAACTAGGGATTATTCAATATATTTACTTACCGATCAATTGAGAGTACATTTTTTTATAAACATTGACAAACTGCAAAATTTTTAAATATAATGAAATTCTTTTTTTGACAGTCATCCAATATTTCAAACACCCCTAAAAAAATTATTTTTCAAATCGTAAAACAGTAATTTTACATTAAAGTGATGTTTCTGGAAAATTTCCAATTCTATGAATCTTGTGAATTTATATTGAAATTTTCCACCAAGAGATTTTTTTTGGCTCCATGAAAATCGTCATTTTCAGAATTGAAATGAATATTGTTGAGAAATGAATGTATACAAAAAAACTGATTTCTTTTGTAGCTTTCAGGGAATCAATCAGTCACGACTTTTTTTAAAACAATTATTCAAACTGACATAGTTATTACAATCAAAATCTGATAGTACAACTTTAACCTCTTAAAATGCACTTCATTATTGCTTTGAAGGTGCCAATAAAATAATCTCATCCATCAACCAATTTAACTGTCATCAACCACAATCCCGAAAAACAGAAAACTTTCGTAAACTAACACGAAAACCACTTTTATTCAAAAAATCACGAGCTTGTTCGTTGTATGGAATAAATTCGAAAGGCATGATTAGAGTCGTCTTCCGAAAATCCAGCTGTGAAAATTTCGTTTTTCCGAGAAGACCAGAATTTATGGGGATCGTAACTTTTTCAATGGACATGTCCGATCGCGACGGGGTACTCATACTCACAAGTCAAGTGTTTGGGTTCATGCTTTTACTCTGCAGAGAATGTTTGTGTATCAATAAACAAATACTGAAATCCCTGATTGGTGGGATCCATAGATCACTCTACACTTCTAAAATGTCCTCGGGGTTCCAAAAACCTGTTCAGATTTCTTTCTCGTTTCTTTTCAACTTTCTTCATGATCTTGCACTACTCTCAGATCAATCATTCATCTTGTGCAAAAATAATGTTGGCACATTTTTACAAGGACGTAGAAAGAAATCTCTGCGGAGAAGGTTTTTTTTCGCATTTATTTCAACAAGTTTGAAAATTGTAATTTTATTGGAGAATTATTAATGAAAACTTTCAAATTCTCAGGATCTTTGAAACTGTTTTAAATCTCTCAAGTTTTCAAAATTTGTCAAATTCTAAAAATTGTCAAAATTTACTGTACTTTCGAAATGTTTCAAATACTCTAAACTGTCAAAATTTACAAAATTGTTTGGAATCTTACAATGTTCGAAATTATCAAACTTTTCAAAATTTTACGAGAAACAAAGAGATTTCTAATTTTTTCTCAACTTTTCAGTCAAATTAGATCCACATGTACGGAGTGTACCAAAATCCCCGTGTCAAAAGAAAAACCAATACTCCTTTTTAAATTTAGAATGAAAAAGTCTTTTGCTGATTTGCTAATTTCTACAAAACTCAAAATCAAAAAAGTTATTTAACTTTGAAATCTGAGAAATCTGATTGGTTGAAACTTCTAACTCGAATATCTTTTTTGATTTTGAATTTTGTAAAAAGTGGCAAAGGACTTTTCGACTTGAAATTCACAAATAAATAATGCGTCTTTTTTTTGGTACGGGGATTTTGGTACATCCTGTAGATTCTCCGTATATTAATCAAAAAGTCACTCCAAACTTGCCGTTGACTTCGAATTCCAAAAAGATAACAATCTTGTTTACGACGCGTTAACACCCGAATCAACCAGTGGAAACTCCAATTATTCTCAAACTTTGATCGCCGGTCCCTTCGTTATTCTCTTTAATTAAGCATTCTGTCGCTGGGTTCGTGTTCCGCTCTCGCGCGGACAAAAAGAATCGCCCGAGAAGAAACGGTTTCTTTCCCTGATTCGCTCTTTGTCGGGAAAAGTAACGACGAAACGAATCGATTTGACGAATATCGTGACGGCCGCCGTTGCCCGCGATCGAAACAATGAACACGAAAACAAGTTCATTACAAAGCGCCCGCGCTAATGACCCGCTTTTATGATCTTTCCCGACGTCTAATCAGATTCCCTCGTTTTCCTCTTCCCCACGAAAAGTAATCTCATCAACCGACTGTCATTTAAAGCAGTTCCCCGCACTTGAAGTCATCGCTCATTTTACCCCTTTTCCGCTCGTTACACTCCTCGTGCGTTGCCGGTGCTCCGAGACTAAGAAAGTGACATCTTTCATGTGCAAGCTTTGAGATATTTTTTTTCTTTTCATCTCTCTCAGCACAAATTAGTCGAATTTTTGCAATGGTAAAAAAAGAAGTTATTACATTATTGGGATGAAAGGCTCCTGCTTTCAACATTTCATTCCTCACTTTTGTAAAAATGGTTCACAATAGACAATGCTCCACATGGGCTTTGGTGATACAACAGTAATTCTCCGACAACTGTTTCGCTTGTAACTCTACTGAACTGTTTGACCATTGCTGACTGATTGCTGCGTATTCAAATTTTTGTTTCCTATTATATATCCTTTCATTATCGTCTGGAAATTTTATGTCTGGAACATCATATCGTAGCGGATGCAATTTATAGATAGTGCCAAAAATAGTATATGGAAAAATATTCCTTAAAATCTATTCATATTCCTATTCTTTAAAATAAAATAACAGAGAATCCATTACATTTTTACTAAATGAAATAGTAACACGTGTTGTTATTAACAAAATAGTCATATTCGGAGATTTGAACGAATTTACTCTTTGTCTCAGTATTTTCAGTTTTTTGAGTACCTTCAGGTTTCTATGGAACATGGAAACATTTTCTGATGTTTTTACAAAAGATCTTCAAAATTTTCTTCAATAATTACAACTCACTGTAGTGCGACAGAGACAGGTAGAACGGTAACTGGACGAGAGGAAGAGAGACGCAATAACCCTCAACATTTAAAATTACAAGATTTTCCTCTCAATACCTTGCAAGGTGACGAGATGTGACGAAATTTTTTTAAATTTAATTTCTTCTTGGAAGCACCTCGAGTTGACACTTTCCGCTTTGGTGCCAGTCCTCAATGGCATTTGACGTGTTTGCGCGGGCATAAATCTGCACTCCCCCTTGCCCACCATTCGCTGGATTTACGACTTGGCAGATGTTGTGCTAACGAAGTTTGCAAACTTTAATTAGTGATCCGGCTCCTTTATTGGAGGAAAAACGCCCGGCCCCGATATTTAACGTGCCTTGTCGATAACGAATAATCACCTTATTTTTATAGCTTCATGTTCGGAATTTCGTGTTTGCCTTGTGAAATACAGGGAAAAAACTTTAGTCATTGAAATTCGTAAAAGTGCAAGCACATCGCAAAAAGCATTTTGAAAATCGTAGCGGAATAATACAGATTATTTCAAGTGTTGAAGTTTTCGAGGAACTCAACAATTTTAGACAATTTAAAACAATTTCGCCACTTCTTAAGTCTAGGAAAATTTCGATAATTTACCAAGTTTCTAGAAACTCGGATATTATCAGAACTCCAAGAAAATTGAAGATTTATAAAATTTTTATGGAATTCTCAATAGATTTTAAAAATTTGATTCTGTAGATTTCATGAGATAAATTTTTAGAGTTCCAGTACTTTTTTTCACAATAGTATCTAAAAAAATGTCGAATACATTCAAGATTTTTAGTACAGAGTGAATTTTTATAATCATCTGGTATTTGTGAGGATTTCCGGTAATGAAATACATTTTTTACAAATTACATCTACAAAAAATCTGCGTACATAATAGCTTTCTATTTATATTTTGTATTGCATTCTTAAATCAATTTTGGTAAAACTGAGAAGTATGAAAATATAATAGTTTCTACAAAATATTTCGAGTATTTTCTATGTATCCCTTGAATTTTCTTATTTTTTCAGTATTTATAAGATTTTTTATCATTTTCTAGTATTTTTATACATTGCCATTCGTGTAGATTTTTCGTAGAATTCAATAAGCTTTTTTTTTTCAGAAATTGTATGGCTCGAAAGATTTTCTGGTATTTTTGCAACTTTATTTCTAAGTTTCAAAGTTACTAGATTTTTATACAATTTTCATAGATTGAAGTCGTTTTTGAAACATCACTATTTAAACACATAAATTTTTTTACGTTTTCTTATATAGGTGATGTTTGGCTATTATTTTATTAGAATTGAGTTCTAGAAAAAATTCCTTTCAAGTTAGAATATTTGTTATTTTTTGATGGAAAAACTAAAAATTCTAAATTTATTTTGAAATATACTCATTTTATGATTCACTATTGTTATGTTTATGCATTATTTTTTAATCATCACTTTCGTTTACTTTTTGTGGAATAATATTGTTAAGGATCTTCATATAGTTTTTGAGTATGAAAAGACTTCTGGTATGTCTCGTATTTTTTTGGTATTTACGAAAATAAAAAGGATTGTTTATAATTTTTTTCAATTCCAAGTTCTTTCGTAGATTTTTATAAACCAATTCTGAAAATTATATGCTCTAGAATGAAATCAAGACTGAAATGTGGCCGTTTTTTTTGCATGGCATTTTCGTTATTACATTTGAAGGCAAAGTAGAATTGATAAATTACGGTTTCATGACCGATTTGCTTAACAGCAACGCTCCCTATAATATCACTAATTTAAAATCTACTGTTGCAATAAGTATTCACTCTCGTGAACTTCATTTGCGATTTTCCTTCATTTGCAATGTATGTTTGAGGGGGGGGGGGGGTTAAAAAAATGTTACTATTAAAACGAAACAACGATGAAAAAAGTTATGATTTACAATTGAGAAATTAAATTCAAAGCAAATTAAAAACTGATACACAATACTATTTCATTCCCGATTCCCTATCTCTATCATTGAATACAACTTTTCGGGAAAATTTGTTATCCACATGTTCCTACAAAAACATAGTGAAATACGTACACACTAATTTCCTTTACTGCGAG
>JAPYZL010176296.1:0-28996 GCA_030522825.1 Platygaster orseoliae
GGTACTGATTGTAAAATCATATTTGATTGACGATGTCTTTGACATAATTGTTTAACGATGTTAAAGTTATTTTGACAAACCGCCTGAAAATTTAATGAAATCATAATGTGTCTCAATGATTACATGTGAGTAATTGAAATTATTGAAGGATCTTTGTATATTTAATGATTGATTGTAATGAGTTATTATTGTAAATGTAGTTCCTCTGAGGAGGGTCTAATAATAAAAAGACCGAAAGCTTGGAAATAGTTTCTTTTCACTATTTATTTGACTCCAAAAGATCGAAGTAAATATTGATGGATACAATGAAAAATGGAGCGTTACGTAATGAATAAACTCAATGGGATTTTAAATCCTGGAGCATTTTATTCAGGAATTTTATGTAGGAGTTAATGAAAATATCAGATATGAATTCCGATTATAAGATTTTTCAAAAAATATCAAAAATAAAAAACAAAAGAATTATTTGCAACACTAGAAATGAACAATAAGACACTGTTCTATGAAATCGTTCTGAATCTATACTAAAACTCATAAAACTCTGACGTCCAGAACATCAAATTCTTCTAGTTTACTTAGCTATTCATGAAAATAAAAAAATTGAAAAGAAAACTAAGAAATAAAATTAATATGAAAAAAGCTGAAGAAAAAAAATATTTCAAATTTTCCTACGTGATAGAATAAATATTAGATGTCATTTTCTTGAGAATCTGTAGACATATTAAATATCGATGAAATTATTAATCCAAGAGAATTTCATTCTGAAAACAAATATAGAAATTCATCAAAATGATAGAAAAGTCAAAAAACTTTATAAATATTAGAGAAATGCAAAATATACTCATAGTTTGAGAAATATATCAGATACTTGTAATCTCAAATATACTGTTTTTTTTAATTATTGAATTATTGAAAATATTCAAAATTTCTAATTCTAGATAATCAAATTCTATAATTCATTTTTGAAAATTATAAAAATACTATATGTCTATGAAGAACCAAGAAAATCAGAAAAAATTTTTGATAATACTGAAAAATATAAAAAATACCTAAAATACTAGAAATGTATAAAATAATAAAAATCCACGTAGATGTGATTTTGATAAATAACTATGAATATGCAAAATACCTTTGAAGCTTGAAGTATTAGACTCGAGATATCTATATAAAAATCTGTAAAACTGACAGAAAGTTGTGCACACTTTAAAAATACTATAAAAATAAGATAAATAATAAAAATCTTAAAAATCTATGAAATAAGTATTAGTCATTTTTAAAAATACTCTTTTTCGAAAAATTCTTTAAAGTACTGAAAATCTAATGAAATGTAAAGTTTGAATCATCGAATTATCACAATCCACAAATATACTAAGAAAAATATAAAAAACAGAATTCCATTAAAAATCTCATTAATATTATTACAGACGTAAAATCCTAAAAAAATAAGCATTTACGGAACACTTTAAAAAGAGTAAAGTGAATAATTATAAAATACTTCAAACTTTTTCGGACATAATTTCCCTGTAAGGCCATAAAGATACCAATAATCTACGTAAGTTTGAATCCAAATCAATGTAGAAAATTTCTACAAGTGCGACTAATCTTCCAAATAGTATACATACTGAGAATATCAGTACTTAGAGACGTTAGAAAAAAAATTTAGTGACTTTACATGGAAAATAATATATATTTTAAGAAGTAAAACTCCAGCTCAAAAATAAATTTTCAAGATATTCTACCTAAAACTAGAATACATATTCGACGTAACAACGTCCCTGTTTCACCGACTTCACGAACAATCATACATTCACACAAAAAACTCTCAAACAAAGATTCGACTCACCAAACCCCATTCTGACTTCCTCTTCGTCGTCGCTGTCGATGTGCTTGATACCAGGCACTTCAAAGCTGCGGGCGCCCTTGTCGGCGGCGCAAGTGCAAGCTTCCCTGCCGCATTCGCAGGCGTCGCCCGCGCATTTGCAGCCTAGAAGTGGGTCGTCGATGTCGATGTTTCGACAGGCAGTGCAAGGGAAGGTCAAGTCGTCGAGGGAGACGCGCTCGATCTTGCGCTCGACGGTGATGAGGAGGGTGTAGATGTACGCCGGGAGCTCGTCGTCGGTCACTTGGTCGGGGTGCCTGGTCTCGACCTCGGCGTCGAGTGCTTCGGAGACGAGGCTTTCCAGGCGCGCCGGAGTTTTAAGCTCCTCCGCTGCGAGGATCCGACAACGAGTATCGCACCTGTTCGCCTCTTTCCACTTTTCCATCGTTATCGAGGAGGCAACGTTGTGGTGTCGTGCCGGGCGCTCAGGACTAAGCCTTTAAACGATTCGTTACGTTGTTTGATGATTAAAAAACAAATTTTGTATTTAAAATAAAGGAATGGTGTAAGTTTCAACATGATAAAAATGGTATAGAAAACTAGTTTCTAGAAAATAATTGAACAACAACACATACAAACCTTTTGCAACATCTGCTGGTACTGGTACTACGTTTCTCTTCTCGGTGAGACTCGGGACTCCGCCAGCGGTCGACGACACTTGACGAGGACCGTGACTTGACGACGAAGCGCTTTTGCCGGGAGCTGGCCGCGTCTTCCTGGATTCTCTCGGAGGACTTGCTCCCGTTGCGGGGCTTGTCTCGGGCCACTTCCTCGCGGGATCGACGCCGACGACGCCACCGAGACGCGTCGCTTTGGCTCGACGACGAAGACGTCGAGGGGGCCTTGAAGGACTGGTCCCGCCAGTCTGCCACTGGCTCGTCCTCCCGCTCGCAACCGAGAAAACCCGGGGCCCGCATGGACGATGCTCGCCACACAAGGGCTACCTGTTAATCACAGGTTATCTTCATGTTTAATACAAGAAGACGAAAGGATTTGCTGTATCAGCATAAAGATGTGCTGTTTCAACGTTTCAACACGACGTGAATGAACAAATTTTTTGAAATAATTGAAACCAAAAATTGGTTTATCGTAAAAGGATTGTGTTCTGAGAAATTCCACACTTTTACATAAATATTTCGTGAAAATCATCAAGATTACTTTGAAATTCAGAGGATGCATTGAAAACACGAATTCACAAAATTACATAGGTTACGTATAGTCAGATAAAAGAGCATAAAGTACCATGCTTGTGACACGTGCTTAAGTCTTGAATAATTCAACTCCAAACGCTATTGATTCATTACCGCGCGGATTTTTCGTACACGGCGTTGAGTCATAAGTGACGGTGATTAAAAGCCTCGTATCAACTCGCGCACGTGGGAACGCATGAATAAAACATATTCTCACATCGCGGTGTAATAATTGATTCTCTATATCCATCGATAATTCATTCAAAGCAAATAATAACGGTGAAAAAAATTCGATTCATTTCCACGAACGTATAATTATGAGCGGGACACACTTTCCTCACGCGGCATATTTTTATTCCCCAACAGTCAATTACTGGTATTTTCGTCCATGTTCGGCTGAGGTAAGATAGGATCCATTGTTTTATTATGTTATGTAATTTCTTTGTTAAGTGATATAAGTTATGGCTCGAGTGATTCACAGAATTAAAATCCTGACTTGAAGTTTTAGATGTGAATTTTTTTACGCATATTTTCGAACCAATGTTAAAAAGTAATGGTTTCCTACATGCCTTTTATTATTGTTAAATTAATGTGTTGAAAATTTTTAGATATTTCCTGTCATTGTTCATGTTTGCGAAATTAAGATAGGTCGTGGAATGTAATAGTTCAAAGATGTTTTTAAAAAATTTTAAAAACGATGAAAATATTATCGAAAATCATTCCACGAAATGATAGTGAAAAAAGGAAATACTGTTAAGAAAATATGCGTTTAAAACATGAACTTGAAGAGTATACGGTGTTGAAACGATATAAACAGGTAGATAAACTTGATACTTTACATCGTATCATAAAACTATATAATTATGTAGTAAGGTACGTTATGTGAATAACAATTTTATGCAACAATATTGCAGAACGACTCGACAAGCAAATCAATACAAAATTGTGAAAGACTCGTGCTAACAGACATTTAATAATAAAAAGAAAAAAAAAATGAAAACTCAGAATGCTACGATTTCTTCCAACATTTAATACCACTATCTCATTTCTATCATTACTTTAAGACGTGAAATAGCAATAAATAAAAAAATTTGATGAAATCGGGGAACACTTACAAATAATAAGAAAAAAAAAAATTGAAAATATAAATGAATGGAATCGCGTTAAATTAAAAGTTGCACCAGGCTCTTGGAAGTTTTAATATAATGCAAAATAGTTAAAATACTTTGAAAAAATCGAAAACAGGTAAAACAGATAATTCATTAACATTTGCTAATAAAATAAAAGATATTCAATTTATCAAAAATTGATTCGGATAAGAGCAATAAATCAGGATAAAACGACAGATGTAAGTGTATAAATCAATAAAAATACTATGTAAATTGTGTTTATAACCTACATATTACTTCAAAAATGTAAAAAAAAAAATTTTTTATAATTTGAAATGAAAAATTAAAAACAGAATAAACAAGATATATTGAACACTGAAATAATAGATATCCTAAATTAATTTTTAACAAAATTAAAAAGGACGCGCTTCTTATCAGGAATATACAAACAAATACAAAAAAATAATATCCAATATTTCTCATCATTTAACAGAGCTACACAATTTCTACCATAATTGATAAGATACTACATGACAATAGTGTAATTAATACAATAAATGAGGATAAAAAAAAGAAATATCGTATGCATGTACACTACCATGCAAAAATTAAAGGACATCACCGGAAAAATCTTTTTTTTTTTTTTGAGTTTGCGATTGTTTTTTATTGTGTTCAACAGAGGTTTATGATTGAGTCTTGTAAAATAGAAATAAATAAACTGTAAAATAGACTCTTATGACGTAATTTACATACATTTGCACAAAATTAGCTGATTATTATTGGTCGAATGATGGAACTATAAAGGAACTAAAAATTTTAATTTTTAAGTAGCATCATGTTTGCGCTCTGAAATAAATAATTTATTTATTTTTATGCAAATTTTTTTCATATTAATTGATATTTATTGTATTAATTGTTCTAATGTTCAAAAAAGAGTGCATATATTAATCGGTATTTTTAAACATTTTCATACAAAGTTTGCATGTAATGAACATACATACAACCGTAACAAAATAGTCTACTATCCAGTTTAAATGCACTATTTTTTCGTTTTATGCTGTTTAACACACAAAAAAAACATTCACAAACCCAAAAAATATATTTTTTGTTTATCATGTCCTCATACATTACACGGTTGTGTAAATCAGTAATAATGCGCCCAAACAACGCATTCCAAGCTAAAAATTATTTCAAAAACATGAAACTTTAGAATACCCTAAAATCAAACGTATCTACATAAAGTATTCTCATTTTTATTGATGAAAATGAGATGCAATACAATATCATGAATGTTAAAAACATAATTTTTTTATTTATTATTAATTAGGTATAACATTAGGTATTAATTAGGTATTATTAGGTATTAATTAGGTATAACATCATTTAGGTATTACATTATCTTAGGTATATTATTTAGTACATTATCGAAAAATATACGAATACGTAGAAAAGTATACATCAAAAACACATGGGCCCAGACTAAAAATTGCTCAAAAAATATGAAAAGTTGTATTACCTCGACAGTATCCTTTCCAATGCTGTCAGCAGCGTTGACCGTGAGGGCGGTTGCGTTCGTGATTGTTGCAGTCGCAGTTGCAGCTGCGCTGCGTACGCAGAGGTAACATTCCCCGAGACGTAGTGCTGACGCCTCGAGCTCCCCTAATCGAAGGACCAAACCACCGCTACCCAAAGTCAAAGGCCAGCCGGCTGGCACAATGAACTCGTTTCCCTAGAAATAAAAAAAAAGAAACTCTTTAACTTCCATAAGGGTATAACAACAAAAACATTGAAATACCAATCAAAAACACTCAAGAAATAGAACGTGGAAAAATTAGTTATTCCTCACCTAGCAAAACCTTCATTACAAAATGATTTTTCCCGAATTTTCCGAAAATTGACCATTTCCTAGGCAATAACGTATGGTGGTATCAAAAAAGCACTTTCGCAGAATTTTTTCGAAAGATACACACTATTACAGTTGAATTCTATATAAAGTTCCTATTACACGACATTTTCTTGTAATCCGATGACGTGAAAACTCATGCGAAAATAATTATTGTGAGAAGTTCAAGTGAGCAAGTGCTAGAATCCGACAATTCTTTAATTACCCCAAATGACCAATTTTCGTTAAAAAAGTTCAAGAAAAAATAAATAAAATACATGTCACATTTCCAAAATTAAAAAGTAAACTACTGTTGTCTTTTCATCGTGTTGTGAACGTACGCGATGTTCCCAAAACATGAATAATCAAAATATTTTCTGGTATATTATATTACACATAAATATGTGTCAATATATGTCCATACATGAAAATCGTTGCCTCATAATGAATCCGGTAGAAATCCAACACGAATGTTGAAAAACCGTAATGAAAGATCAGCATCTCGAAAAATTACAATATCTTCTCATGATGATGAATGACTAGGGAAAAACGTCCAGGGGGCATCGGATAGCACTTGTAAATGTCCAGTTGTTTGATAAAGCCCGAGCTAAATGGCCGATAATGACCAAACTGGTTGGCGGTTGCAGAAAAGGCGAGTTTATCGGAGCCATTGAACACAACTTTTCCGAGCGCGGAGTTCGTAAATATGATCGTGAGCGAAATTAATGCTCGGATTTGTTTACGTTTACGGGAAAATTACTGGCTCGTAAATAATGATGTTCGGATGGCGTATAAACGCGACGAGAGCAGGGAACTCAGGCGGGTCGGAATGCGGTTGGAATTTAATCAGATCCAAATATGCGTCGCGCATGTGAAATGAGGGCTCAAAAGACGGAATGTTACTTATCTTTCGTGAATTTCGTAACTTCAATAATTAAGGACGATAAAATGCGAGTCTCGTGGAATAAAAATGAAGGAAGTTTTTCTGAGTCTGAAATGTTTAATAATTGTGTGTGAAGTGTTAATGGAAAATTTATCTGTGACTTACTATCCCTACGAAAAAAAGGGGATAAGGAACAAAAGATCAATGATTCTTCATCGAAAATCTATTGATTTTTTTGTTATGAATATCTGTGAGTATAATCGATGCCAGTTGAAAATTGTAATGTGATTATCAAAATTATCATAGCCTCTAATCTAATAATTTTTTGTTTTCTTCACTTCTCAAAAAAAGAAACTCATGACAATTTCCTGTAAGCCCGAACTTCAATTCCACCACTTCAAACATGACAAATCACTTAACTACATAATTTCTCTGGCAAATGCATTCCTTTACTAGAAATTCTCGTTTGTGACATAAAATCGAAAAAATTCCCCACGACTCTTTCGTGCCACAGGTTTCTCGTATACATTCAATTAACCCTTATTGCTCTTCGTTAACAAACTCAACCCAGAACTCGAAAGAAAACCTGAAAAATCGCGAAACACCCCGCAATCGATTTCTGCGAACTTAATCTCAAGCATCTAATGAGCAACGCTAATGAATAAAACCGTGGTATAAATAACGCAGCCATTGAACCGATCGATTTCGCAATCCAAATGCCAGGCAAGTGTCGCGTTCGGCGGCTTTTTTCAAACGCACTCGTAAATTTCGCACTACGATTAACACACAACACGCACTGCCCCGACAATGCGCGCGACATTAGTAGCCTCGAGAGGCCCGAATCATTAATAACAATCAATCGCCGTTCATAAATTAATCCTATCTACGTGATATCAACGGGGAATTTTTTGCCCCGTCGAGTTCGACAATTAATCCGAGTGTACGTCAAAATCAATAATGGCTCTTTCAAAGGCGCGCATGGAAAAAGGGGGAAAACCCCGACAGTGATTGTTTCGCACGGTCTTTGAGCCTTTTCGTCATTCGCTTACGGCCACTTACGCCCACTGCGTGCAAATGAGTAATTAGGCGTTGCGCGCACGCCTCTCCCACGTACTAAAATAAGTAATTATGCGCGACGTTGTAATTGTTGATGGCGATGATTTCAATTCGCCGACGGCAAAAACGCGGGGCAACTGGCTTCCGGGCAAATTGATTTGTCGCAATTTCGAGAGGCCATTGTTTTCTGAGGCGAGATTAAAGCGTTTGTTACGTATTTGACAGTGAGTGATACGTTTCGCACTTATTCTTGTGGGTTAGCGAATAAGTGGAAGAATAGTTGGACTGTAGTGAATGGGTTGTGAGCGTATGCATGGCACAACGTATGTGTCATTGTTGTTGCCTATTTTAGATTTTTGTGGTCTGATACCTTTTGCTGAGAAACTTTGAGTTGCAGTTTGTGGGATATTTTTCAGTTTTTTTGAGAATATCTAAGTTGAGGATGAGGTTCAGATTGTATAGAATATAAATTACGTATAAAATGTTGTTTTTTTGTAGATTAGTTCATTTTTTGTTAGTGGTTCTCATTTATTGTTAGTGGTTCTCATTATTGTTTTAATATAAAAAGAGCTGAAATTAGAAAAGAAATGTGAAATGTGAAATTGTAAGTAAATGATTTTGATCGTGTAGAATTTAATGAAAATTATGTCACAAAAATTTATTCAAATCGATGTGTCAAAAAAAGCTATTTTATCTACTAACATGCAAATTCAAATGTAAAAAGAGTCGATATGTTTTCATAAAGTTATGATCGTTATCAATTGAAATAAAAATATTTCATACGAGTCAAATTATAAACAATAATGAAATCATCAACTCTAATGATTCGAAATTTTTCTAGGTGTATAAATTTATCATGTATAATTTATGACATATTTATCCAATCGCACCAAGAAACGTTATTCTTGCATTATATAAATTAAGCTGATAATTTTAGAATATATAATTATGAAATTTAAAATCTCATTTATAAGATCTAAGTATTTATTCATTATGTTCAGTAATCGTTCGAAGGAATATTTTGTATTTGAATAGATTTCGGTATGTATTTCGATAATGAGGTTGCCTAGAATAAAATACTTCTAGACGTTAAAGTTCGTTTACGGATTCTTGAAGAAAATGATATCTTCATCGATTCACTGCATTTTTTTGGAGTCATAGCTAGTAATTCGAAATTATTACGAATTTTCTAGTATCCTGTAAGTTTTGTGTGATTTTCGAATATTTCGATGGATTATTATTAGTATTTTGAAAACAATTTTTGCGAATTTTTCATACTAGATGTTAGTCAATTCAAGTTTTAAGATTTATAGTAATGAGATATATGTTCAAAAAAAAAAAGGAAAATTATAGACATCTAGTGTTTTATAGATTTTTAGTTAGAACTTATAGTATTGAAGGTATTTGTTAAGTATTCGTATGATGCAGATATTTTTCTAGTATTTTTATAGATTGTTGTTGATTATGTCAGTTTTTCCAGTATTTTTATAGATTGTTGTTGATTATGTTAATTATGATTGATTATCTTGTTCATTATGTATGATTATTAATTTATGGCATTATAAAGTCAGTCATGAATTTCATACAGAAATCAAGTAATGCAATAGTTTGTATCAAAAATTAATAATTTTAAATTTTTCTAGTATTTTCTGAAATTCCAAATGTTTTCATGGATTTTTAAACGAATCTCTAGAATATAAATAGTGCACTTCAATTCAGAGTTAATTTTTTCTGTTGTATTCGACTCGTTGAATAGAATAGTACCTTTGTGGATGTATCGCATTGTATTGATTTCCGATACTTAAAGTACTCATCGTACTTCTCTGATATTCATAAATTTTATTGAGGGTTTTTCAGCATATCTATGAACTCATATACAAATTTTTGGAATTTAATGCATTATGATTTGAAGTTTCTTAGATTTGTTGTAGGTATTTTTACTGATTTTTGAAGAAATTGCACTAAAATCTTGTACGATTTTTCAGCAAATCGTGCCTTTTCGATATGTTTCCTAGGTTTTCATGTAATTTTACTTAAATTAATTTTTATTAGGTAGCCTATCACTATACCACTTTCTGAAATGTTAGCTAGATATCCCTTTTTTTTAATGTTTTTTATTCATTCACGCATAAGTACCAACGATCAATCGAAAAGCAGTGTATTCGGTGGCCAAAACGGAAGTATTCTTTCATCATGTTTTAAGATAAGCAAGATGAGATATGTCTCCACGTCACCAGATGCTTCATTACTTTCATTAGTGTCTAATGACTGTGCTTGAGCTCTGAGCGCGTAGTCCTTTCACCGAGATGATGTATCGATATGAGTTACTTCGAGAGAAAATGCTCAGTTTTTGCAGTATAATTTTCGTAACTGCACCCAGAATAAGGTGATTTCGATTTTCGATAGGATCTTCAGAAAATATCATTTCATTTCATATTTTTCAGTGGTATTTTCCTAAACAAAGAGCGAAAAGAAAATTTTGATATTATAATTATGATTTTTTTTTATTTCAATGCCGTCTCTTACTAAATGTTTTTTTTTTTTCTGAAATCCGATTTTTCTTATGTCCGTCTGTTTGAAGTGCATTGCAACTGTTTTGAATGATAGTTTGTAGAATCTGCATTGGATTATGAAACACAAAGTAGTATTCCAATTACCTACAGTCAACAACTGAACATTTTTTTGAACTATTAGAGCTTCCAATTTATGAAATAAAATTTCGAAATCTCTTCCTGATGGGAAATTGAAGATGTGAAAAATTCACTATTTTTATCAAAACTTATTTCGGGACATATTTCAATGGAAATAAATTAGAAATACTTGGTACCTTTAAATTCTTCATACTCATGTCAAAACGTACTCTAAGCAAATAGAATCGATGATATTTTCACACCCTCTCACGAAAGCTTTCAAACAAACCATTTTCGACCTTTCACCTCACTATTGGACTCATTTCAATGACCCACAACGAACAAATTACTTTAGAAATAAATACCAATCGATCGCAAGATGAAGATAAATAATTGCAAACGATGTAATGAGAGATAAAAAGCAATCGCGCGTCAGAGTTAATGATCGAACTGATGGTAGATAAGGAGTGAACGTTGACGCATTGCGCGGAGGGAGAAAAAGAAAGCCGAGGACGATTGAAAGCACCCGCGAGATCGATTACTCGCAACATGTAGCGCTCAGAATACAATGCGTTAGCTGTACGACGAGTGTTTCGAGCGCAGCGACAAGAAAGCTTATATTTTATATGAGAAAGTGCCGGCACTGTCGGAACCCGATCGGCACCTCCGTACAAAGAGCCTCTCGCGTGGATACCGGATCATTCGGTAAAAAGGGCACACGCGGAGGTTTGACCGGGATTTTTCTTTTCTCAGAAATCATTCGCGACTCCTTTTACAAATTGGCGCTGTTGAATAAAATTATCTTGACCATACTAGAATTTAAAGTTCTTTTAACCTTACCCAACCTCACACTTTCTTCCAGTGAACTCAAGCATCCAATTGACAAAAAACTAGATGAAAGCAAAAACCGAAAAAAAAAACACCTCAAGATAATAAATCATGTCCCATTCCTTCAACATCATTAAATGCGTTTAAAAAACGCTCGCTTCCACTGTGTTACCCAGCGTTTAAAAGAATTAATTGTTCGCTCGATCGCGGATAGTTGACATCTCCAATACCGGACAGGTATACGAACACGGAGTCGGGTTCTCCCAGTAAATTGATAATGTAGAAATTCCAGTGCAAACTTGATTTTCCGGATATGGATACTCGCTGCCGTGTTGGGTCGAAGCTCGGAGGAAGCTCCCGAGCTCCACGCTACCTTGTAACCTCGCTGCCTTGCACTTGGCACCCGCACTTCCGCCATGTGGCGCTCTCGCGAAAGCCGGTTTTCAAGATCCCGTCCCTCCCTATTAGCGCCGAGAAAAGACAGCAAGACCCTGTCCTAACCTCTCTCGCACACGAATGGACACTCGAGAAATTCACAAAAACACCCCTTTTTCCCACTCCCAAAAAAGTACTGTAAGAAATGAATTTTAATTGTGGAAAAATCGCCAGCTCACTCCGGATAATCGGATTTTTCCCGAACCATGTCAAAGGTCCAGCTAAGTAGCACCTTCCTCTTTTGGAGGTCTATAATTTCCTGCGAATGCACCGACTTATTATCCCCCAACGTCACGACTCGAGATCGGAATTCTTTGCCTCTAATTGATTCGGCGTTCTCTTTTTTTTACCGATTTTCTTTTCAAATGCAAAAGGAGGCGCGGAAGAGGTGAAAAATGCGACCTCTGTGTCTAGCCAAACGTTCTGCCGTTAATTTCCTTTGAAAAAATTACGTCGGAATAGTGGACGAGAGGTTTTCGCGTCCAACCGGGTTAATTAACGAGCGAGTGACACCGCGTAAGCGGAAACGCGTGTTTCCCAGAGGGGGACATTTTTGCCCCGCTTTACCGTTTTCCATTGTGCGAACGTCTCGTCGCCTCTTGGACTTAACGGCGGCGAGTCTTAAAGGACGATCTAGCGTCTAATCTGCATTTTAAACAAGCGCGCGACTAGCGTAGGAAGAAGTGGAAGAGGTTCGCGTCACGTTTCCATCGAGGTGTAAGCTATGCATTCCTTTTGGGGGAGGGTAAGGGGGAGGGGGCATAATCCTTCTCTGCGCCACTTCCTGCCACATTCTTATGAACTCTTGCATCGATTTTTTCTTCTTCCATTATCGTGAACAGTTAGGATTAAGGCTACTGACAGTGAAAATTTCCAAATCAGCGTCAGGGATGTTTTTGAAGTCTTTTATGAAGAAGTTCTAAGAGAGAGAAAGAAAGATAAAATTTTGGAACAGCATTATTTTTTGTGAGCTGCGATACACTTTTCCCAAAATCGTTCTCCCAAAAATATTATTTGTCAAAAAAAAATTTTTTCTTAATATTTTTTCTTTCCAAAGTTATTTTTTTCCAACAAAAAATTTTGTCCAAAAATTAGTCCCAACATTTTTTTTTTTTTTTTCGAGAAAATTCAGTCTAAATTTTTTTTCTCCAATGTTTTTTTCCCACTAAAAATTTTTCTCAAATGATTATCCCAAAAGATTTTTTTCCTGAAAAATTCAGTCTCAATTTTTTGTCGCCCAAAATATTTAACGATTTCTAAGAATGTGTTACAATTAATGATTCGTTACAAAATCATTGCACATAGCTACGTATAGTCCCAACGACTTGAAAAACGTAATAACATCGTCAGTTTCGAAAGAGTTGTGATATTTAGACACAATGTTATACATCTTCTGATTTTTTCTCAGCTTCTTTGAGTTTTTTCCTTTTTCAACTTAAAAAAGTGACAAATTTCTGGGAAAAACTCATTTCGGAAATGAGAATGTCTGGAAAAACGATTTCTGGGAAATTTGGACATTGGGAAAATTAAAAAGCTTGAGAAAATTTTATTATGGAAGAAAAAATAATGGGGAAACAGATTTTGAGAAACATTTTTCTTGGAGGAAAACAATTTTAGGAAAAGTGTCCCCACCTTTTTAGTGTGCTGGTTGTTACTAGGCATCGATAGTTATAATTTTTTATGACGCTTTCAATTGCTTCAAAGATCTTGTCGAGGTCAAAACATTTATCAGTTGTTTGAAAGTAAAAAAAGCTAACTAATACTTGTTAAGTTTTTTTGTACAGAGATGAAACTGTGATATTTTGAATAATATAGAAATCCTTTTGGATTTAACAGATGAATATGAAGCAGTTAATTTTATTCACCCTACTTATTTAGTATTTATTGAAAAATAGAAAATTTTGTTACAACATTGATTCCTTTACTTGTCAAAAGTTTATCCAATAAGGTACTTGGAAAACTAAAGAAGATAAACCTTCAGCCAAATTTTTTTAAACAGATGATTCTGACAGCCAAAGATTATTATTCTATGAAACAATAGCGAAAGTCAATTGATATTTTTGAATTCATCAGTTTATTGAAAATTATTTTGTTAAAAAATACCTGATTTACATCTTACCACAATAAAAATTCACTAAGATGATAGATATCATTCTTATGATTTGTAAACCATGATAATACAAGGCACTCAAAAATGGAAAATCGTAGGCATTAAAAAACTCAACATTAAATTTTACTCAGCTCATTGTCATTAAAAAACTTTCTCCACGTTCGTCGAAAAAAAAAAAAAAAATAATTGAAAGATTCTCAACCAACAAAACAATTTTTACAGATCCATTCAAACTTAGTGAATTTTTGAATGTATTAAATCCTTTTACGAACTATCGACATTGTCGCAAATACTTTAAACTCTCAGAAAATTATAAAAAATGTAAAATTTGTATGTGAAATCGAACTGTCGCTACTGTTTGGCTGTAAAAATTTTGAGAACTTTTCCAAAAACTAAAATATAGTGTCAGAATTTAAATAAACTGCAAGACTATGAAACCAATAGAAGAATATCAGAGAATTTTATCAAAATGTAAAAAAATTGAATTTAAAAATTTATCACTACTGTTACAAGCCATCAAAGGAGTCAGAAATGTTGAATCAGTTATGAACAATCAAAATTTTTCAAACTTCGAAGTTATCAAAAAAAGTCAAAAGAATCGAAACTTATTTGAACTATTCGATTCTCAAAATTTTCGAAACTGTAAAAACTGTGAAAGAAACTTCCGAATCAGAATTCGATAATAGAACACGTGAAAAAACATGTTTATTCGCAATTTTACAACATTTAGAGCTTTTCACATAAATCATTCGACAAATAGCAAGTTTTTGCAGTACCTTTTTAACACACTATGTTCTGCGTTCATTTTTTCCAGAATTTCGATAATCAAAACTCGCAAGTTCAACATCCAATATCATTTTCCTTGTAAAAAGAAATTCAAAATCCGACAAGTATCTATAAAACCTTGGTAGAAATCAAAAGTATGAGATCATCAACGACCAAATCGATTCCTCAATCGTTCCCAAACGAAACGAGAAATAATCCGATCAGCATTAAAATGGATTAGCCTTGGCTCGTTAAAAAAAATTTGAGGTTTGAACTTATATCTAGGCGTCCAATAAACTGCTATTACCGACAATCCGGGATTTGTTCATTTTTTCCACAAGCTTTGGTAAGGGGAATCTGAACAGAGCGAACCGTTGAGTGTTATGCAAAAAGTCGCGGGAAGACCTCCTTTAAGGCGGCGATGCAATTCATTATCGCGGCATATGTGCCGGGGGAACGAGATGCTGCGTCGCTTTCGCACTGAAACGCGTTCCCTCGCACTCGGCCAACTGGCTTTTAACCGATACGCGCTAAGCCCGTGAATTACGATCTTAGAAGACCGCGCGCTGCCACCGCAGCAGTTATAATAAGTCCCGTTTTGTATTCGCGTGTACACCACCGATCGCTTGCGACGATAAACGAGAAATTTCCTGGAGTCACACACAGACGTTTTTAATTCCTATCACACAGATTTGGATTTGTAATGATTATTATGTTTAATTGTTTCTAAAAAAATTAAAGGGCTTAAATGTTTGATTTTAATTAAGTACTCAGAGAAAATGAGATGTTTTTTAAAAGAAAATTTTTTCATATGAAGTTGAACAAAAAATTTTTATTTCTTCTGAATATAAACTTTAGGATTTTGTTGCAATAATTATTAATTGAATAAAAAAAACAGTTTCCAGTAGTTGCAGTGACTGAAACACACCCTGTACATTTTCTCATCGAGGGACAGCATTTTTAATGCTTCCCCCCAGTTCTGCATTTCACCCAAGTTTTCCCGCCCTCGCTAACAAGGACTTTCGCAATCGACGATTATCAGATATGACATTTAAGGGAATATGACAGGGACCGTTATTTATTTAAGCGCCACTTCCCGACGCGGAATAATCGTCGTTCTCACGACGTTAATTGTCGCGATTGTTATCCGCGCAGCTCTCTCGGGTCCTGCCGATGCGGCGTGCGAGAAATATCGCGCCACGATATTTATGACCAGCCATTATCGAGTCCCCTTTTTCTTACCTTCCACAATGTCCCCCTTATCCTTTCTAAATAAATTTAATTTTGCATTATTTGAGCTAACGCCTACAATTTCTTGCTCCCGCGAAATGTACGCGAAAGAAACAAGATCTCGACAGAGATTATAGATTCAACGCTTGTTTTCAATCACTCTGACCAATCTTCGTGATAAGGCTTCCGTCTACTTTTTTCTGACGCGAGATGGGGAAAAAATTTAATTTTGCAACGGTCGATGTATGATGTTATCTCAATTAGTCAACTGTCGGTCAAAGACTTTATCGGCTTCTTTTTTAATGAACAATTCACCCCTAGTTTAACGTATCCTGTTTGTTTGGATGGACATGTTTTTTTTTTCTTTCTACTACTGTGTGAGATACAATGTTTATGGGATTGGCAGTCTTCTTTCGACGTGAAATCAAGTTCTCATTTTAAATCATAATAGTTGACAAGCAACTTAAAATTGATGATCTTTGAAATTTTTCGTGCAACTTATAGATTTTGGAATAAGCGCACTGGAAGATTATGAGATATAGCAATAGTGTCAGGTTTTTTGAGAATCAATGTTTATTAAAAAACAATGCAAAAGATTTTACTAAAACATTCGTAGCAATTAGGACTATTCTTATACATAATATATATTTATTTTTATGCATTGTATCACAAGACACATGTGTTATATACGTATACAGTTTATTATTATAATTCTCTTTCACTACTTTATTTTACATGACAGTCAATATTATCTTCATCATTAATATTATAAAATGATCGTATGTTTGATAATCTTCAAATAATTTCTTTCATAATATACTTCACATTATAATGTTGTTGTTATAAAAAAATATAATAATATATGTCAATGGTTATTTTAATGTATTTTAACATAAAATATGTAATTTTTATTTTATATTACCTTTTTCATTAGTTCCATTAAAGTGATTGCAAAATTTTCAGTTTTAATAGTTCACTGAATGTGTAATTTGTTGTTAATTTCATCAAAAGTGCATTAAATAGTGTATTTAGAAAGTGAAAAAGAAATATTGAAAATTCACAGAAATATATATTGAGAGTTCGTAAAATGCCGAGGCTCTTTACGCTGCTCGATAGATAATCATTGATAGGCTTACGGGTAATGAAACTTTCTATCAGTGTTTCTCACGTATTATTTCGGACTGAGCATTAATGTCTTAGATACGTGAATCTCCTACGATAAACATTGTAGGATTTTATTGCTTGGGATTCTTTGTTGCATGATCGTTAGATTCACTTGATTTTACTCTTGTTGGTTGAATTTCATAATTTTTTTGTTCATGTATTAATAATAAATCTCGATCTAATTACATTGTTATCCGTGAAATTGCAAAGTGATTTTTTTGGTAATGCACAAACTTACGGTCCTAGAAACCACATTCATTATAGAATTCATTAATGAACAATAATTCAGATTGAAATTTTATTCATTGCTGCAAAGCAGTTTACACAGAAGTTGCATTATTGATTATATCAGTCAGTAAATTAAGCAATAAAAGTAGTTTCTAATATAAAGAAAAATACATCGAAATTTACAAAGAGCATTATCAGTATCAAATTCTCATTGCAATTCATTTGTGGTAAGAGAATTGGGTATTTCTATATATTATTATCAATGTCTTGTTAAAACTACTTCTAATAACACACGAAACAGACTTTAATTTTTCATTCAATTTGTATAAAAAAATACTGTACGATTGTTGTCCTAAACAAATCAAGAACTTCGAATTCAGTGAGTTGGAAAATTACTGAACTATACACCTCAAGATAAAATGATGACGTGCAAAGATTTTGTCAATATCAACGAATGACAATAAACGAAAAAAAATATTATTTAAATTGTTTACATGCAGCAGTGAATGAAAAATCGAAAAAACAGTTGGATTATTTTACAAAAAGATAATTTTCATTTGTCTTTTGATGAACAGTAACAATATAGTTCTTGAACGTGTCTAGAAAAGTAAGGAAAACATTCTTACAAACCATTATTACGGGTTTATTAAAATAGATTTTTCAAAAGCATATAAAAATCATTTGTATTTATAATAAATAATGAAAATTATTTAAGTTAAAGGGTTATCATATGTTAAAATAATAATAAATTTAATTTATTTATTATTAAATAATACTGTGATTAACTTAACCTAACCTAACTTCACTTAACTTAACCTAACCTAACTTAACTTAACAAAATAAAGTTTAATGTTCAAAAATGATAATTATTTTTGCAATTAGGTTGTCTAAAACATGTTTAAAACTTTGTGCTGAAATGCTTCCAAAATGCTCAATGCACAAAAAAAATTTCTTCAAATAAAACCCGGCCCAAAATTCCTCCTACCTCTAACGTTCGCGAGTCAACACTCGGAATTACAAACCGCGGATTTTCCGGTAAACAGCTGTAATTTCACGTTTCGCGCATGAATTTGATCATCGGTTCAATAAACGACGAAGGCGAACCGCGGCACGGCGACGACAGGAAAATGGCCTAGATGAATACCTGGATAGTGCCTAATGCCGGTACGCTGTTGCCCCGGAGGCCAGATTTTCTCTGCATATTATCGGTTACTCCGGCTATCTTTTCTCATTCCACGCTGGCTCGGACCGTAGAAACCGAATATTTCGATGCGAGAATGTGTGCCACGTAAACAGCGGTAAATAAATTGAGCGGCTCCTAATAAACTATGCCTTAGGTGCGAGCACATTCAATTTGCAGTCAATTTCAATATCTTAATCCTTGAAAATCAATAATTATTCCGCCGTGAGCGTCAATCACGAATGCCTTCGCAGGCTATTGAATAACCACGTACGTAGAATTTACGATTTTCCTGAGCAAAATGCAACTGAGCTCGGAGTTGTCTTGAAACTTTATCGACATAATCAAGAAATTAGGCTCTTAGTTGGGAAAGTCGCTTGTTGCTTTAGGGAAATTCTGTGGGTGGCTGACGAAATGACCGAAAAGCCTTGGGCATTATTCGTGGAAAAATGGAGATGAATATCATATTAAAGGTTTTGAAACAGCGAAAATAGTTGTTGGTTTTTTTTAATGAATGGTGATTGTTGAGTTTTGTAATTATTCTCGTTTTTAATAGATTTTGGTGAGGCGATAGAACTTGCATGGAATGTACATGAAATTTTTATGTTAATACGTAATAACATATGGTAATGCATGTGTTCATATTGGATTGTTGATAGATCTAAGTCAATGTATTTCAAGAATTTAATGAAAAGATTCAAATGACACTTTCGAATTACTAGTTTCGATAATGACAGTTTTATTTTTTACTAACGGAAAATTTTTAAGCCGAGTTTTAAAACAATTCATACTTTAGCAATGATATATATTTATATATTCATAATTTATGAGTTTGATGTGACTATGCAATTTCCTAAGTACTTTTTGTTGAATAAATTGATACATTGCATTATTCAATAATTCACGAATCGTTTATGATTGTAAACTTACGAAATCAATGTAAATCAATGTAAATATTTCTGTTTCATGTCAGATAGTATTATCATTAATACTATCTGAATTTTTATAGAATTATTGATAATTATCTGTAATGCAAAATTAAAACAGTTAATAATTAAAATTTTTTATCATCTTTGGAAGAGTGCCATTCAGTATGAACTGTCAAAAACATAGTCAAATCTTTTTTTCAGTGAGAATTCATTTTTCAAAATACTCTCTAACGAAGTTTGGAACGCGAATCATCCTACAATATGAGACCAGTTCATATTTCAGCATTCTTTGCGTTACTTCAAACTGATGAATAATGAAACTGCTTTCATCACTCCCAAACGACCACCATCAAGGAGTTTCATTTGTGTTGGAGGGACGCGTTTAATAACACATTGCCTAGCAAACAACGTAACTCAGGTGCCACTTACGATCATGGCCTGAAGAGTTACTTAGAAATTCCGCTGATGAAATCAACATATGTTTTGACATGAAGGTACCAAGTTCTATATATATTCAAACTCAGATAATACGATGTTTTTTTCAATAAATTTCTTTTATTTTTAATAAAAAACTATTATCAACGTTTGAAAGAATCCACAGCACATTCTCTTTAAATTCACCACTCATTATTTTCAGTCAGGTACAAATCGCGAAAAAGCAGCTATACAGCTCTAAACGAGTCGGTACGTGCGACGATTACCAAGTTTCTTGGCCCTTCACAAAAATTTTTACGTTCGTTTCTCAGTACAATTATCGAAATTACGATCACGTTTACGCAAGCATTCCTTCAATTTCGCGACTGGGTTTCATAGTTTTCTAAATGAAATTTATTACGCCATAAAGGCTTCATTAAAAAAAAAGAGTCAGAATTCCGGAGGCTTTTCTGGGTACATAAATAAACGCCGGCAAATACGTCATTAGGGAAGACGAGCTCGGGTCGTTTTAAGAGCAATTTAGGCCACCGAGCACGTTGCATCAATTTAATATTTTGGTGGGCATTTTTCGGGCCAATTATATTGCTCTTAATGAATTTTAATGCGTTTTTTTCTGGGAAATCAGTTATGTTGCTGGAAAGGGAGATTTTGGATATTTTAAGAAAGGGAGAAGGGATATTTTGAGATAATTAAATACAAAAAGACATATGGAATCTTAAGAGACGTTGCAGGGTTTAAAGTAAGGTTTAAAGAGAAAAATGAATAATCATTCTGGGAAAAATTAGAGGATCTGATTCGTAAGAAATTGTACAGGTGATTCAGATTCAGTCTTTTTATTGCGTATTCAACGAAAAATTGATTCCTATGAGTTGCACAACTCAATTATTTTTATAATTAAATAACTCTGCAGAATATTGCCCCATTGTAATAACATTCTTTTAATTCTGAAGATGAAGTCAGGTGTAACAAGACAATTCTGTTTTTTTTTTTTTTATAAAATGTTCGTGCAATCAATATTTTCACTAAAAATAAAAAATAAATTACTTTCGAGATTTGAGCCTTCAATTAGTTTTTAAAAATACCGTCTATAACAAGGTAGACGAATAAATAAAGTATAGTGTTTGTTTCTCCTATCCATAATTTTCCGTTTTGGAACTACATTTTTTCGAAAGTGAGAGTGTAATTTTTTTAATAATTTGCATGCTTAAAAGGTTTAGTTATAAAATTTTTGTTTACATTCATCAATGAGAATTAACTTTCGAATGAGAAAAATTTCGAAGCTCTAACAAATTTCTTCAAGTTTTTTGACGATCGTAAATAAAAAACATAATATCTCTTGAATTCAAAGTTTTTGTTGTGCACTTTTTTTATTCATTGTTAATAATAAATCATGTTTGTTTCATATAAATTAACATAAACTTTTTTCAAAAAGCTTAACTATGTTTAAAATTATACTAAGAATAAGTTTCAACGTAATAAGTACAGTTAGCAGCATATCTACAGCAAAGTATGATTGTTAAAGAATTATTATTCCACTATTATTATTATTCAAGAAGACTGTTACAGAAGTACATTAAAATTGATTTATGGCTTCAGAAAATTTTCAGCAAATATTTCTATGGAAGAAAAAATTGTTCGGAAAAACTCACGCAATAAGACAACTTTTTACTGTTGAAATTCTTAATTTTTGTTTGCTAATAATAAAAGATATCCCGAAAATTTATGAAGATTCAGAATTTCACACGAAACTCAATTCTTAATAATAATCTTCAACAAATACAATTGTGAATGGATCCTTTTTTTTGAGAGTTAATCAAATTAAAAAACAATAATAATAAATCGCTGCAAGAATGGCAGTTAAAAAAAATCATAGTTTCTTAACAATGCCTTTCAGCTTATTTAAATTTATTATGATAACTGTTTATTCAACCAACTAGTTTAAACAATATGAACAAAAAAAAATGCAATTTCGAAATCTCGTCTTTCAATTTTACTAAATTTCCGATAAATATCGTGACAGCAAACACATTTTTATTAAAAGATGAAGTTGAGAATAAAGTTCAGATTTTTCTTTTGTTGGAATATAACTTGACCATTTAAATTAACAAAAAATTATAACAATTACACATTTAGCAGCTGGGTTATCGAACCACATACAAAAATTACTAAGTCAGCATATTGGAAACTCTCTACGACAAAACAACTGGAATTCAAGCAATAACAAAAAACTACGCAATTTCAAAAGAGTTGCTGTAAAAGAAAAATGCACTTAAAAGACCCTATCATAATCAGCTATATAGTTGGAGATAAAATGGCCCTTTTATTGTACTCGCGAATTCCGCGAATTTCCGAAGTCCTTTTTGCATAACAGTTCTTTTTACCCAACCTGCCAGACACGCCTGTGTTTTTAATTACTCCAACCCATAAACGTTTGCAGATAATGATTGCATTTCAGGCAAAAATGTCACGTGCAAGAAGCCGAGCCCGCGTCACCTGGAAACGTCGCGTCGAACACTTGTCATTTTTACCTGGCAAGTTGGGCGAGCATCGTATTATTAAAGTCACTCACAGCTGCCATTCTCAATGGCACGGTAGCTTTGAAATCGTATTTTGTAATCTGCAGCGATGCGAACCCACTTGACTAATACCAAAGTACTCATGTGACTTCCTTGACGAGACGTTGCGAGGGCACAAACGAGCGCGAGCTATGTTTCTGAATGTGAGAAAGCGCATAAATCAGCGGACAAATAACGTTCACGTTATAATTCGCGATTCATTGTAAATAACGCTACGCATTACATAGGCAATAAGACAGATAAGATTTATGGCAGGGAATTTCATACGTTTCCCGTTCATTCACGAATAGAAAATTTTTTTCTCCTCGCTCGAGTGAATTTTCTTGCTTGGCTTTTATCGTTGAATAGGGTTTCGAGTGATATTGTGTGGAAATTTGATAGGTGTATAGAAATGAAAAAAATCTTTCTGGAAAGTGTCATATTGAACATGTTTTTGATTCCCAGAAATATGGATCTTGTGATATATAAATAAAGAAAATCAGGAAAAAAGAAGAGAAAGGACTTTTTACAATGAACACGTACTACGTGACTGAAATTCTAAAAGTATAATGAGAAGCTCTGAATTTTGATAAATAAATTTCAATGTCGAACGTTGGGCGTATTTTTATGTCACCGTGTAACCCAGAAGACAATAAATCACACTTCGAGAGCCCAAACTCGCGTATCACAAAAATGACTCGCGATTATTCGAGGTTGAAGCAAGGACAGAAGAGAAATTGTGTTTTCCCGAGAAGCGATTAATCAGTGATCTGAAGCGGTCACTGCTTTCACATGCGTACGTGGCTATGCATGCCACACTTGCAAGGGTATCGTCGCGTGGCCGCGGATGCAGTCACGACCAAAGCTTTTTATCTGCAGGCAAATTACGGTCTTTCCTAACCAGGAGAGTACCGTGGCCTGCTCCGGACACGAACAAAAGTCACCTCCGCAAGAAAAAACGTCTGGACCCGAAACGCGCGGAAGAAGAACATCGTTTTTGAAAGTCAAAGTGAGCGATTGAACTGTATAGGAATGCACGCATCAAGGGAAAAGTACTAGCAGTCTTCGTTGAAGTTGATTTGTCTAAAAAAAATGGAACTGACACTGTAACGAAACTGTACAGAATAGTCAAGATTATGGTTCATTGTTTGACAATGTAAATTTTTTATGACTACCGAAATAGTAAGGATATAGAAGTTAACAGATTTTATCAAACTTTTTTAACTCATAACATCTTCAGTTACTCAAAATTCGTATATTGTATTGATAATTTATTAATTTTAGGTAACTAAAAAAGAATCCACAATTGTCATAGACTCTGTAACTGTGAAGTTTCAAAGTTTTTGGGACAGAAGAATAATGTCAATTTTTCAACTAAAATGTTGAATATATTTTATATAATATTCCAATTTCTCATGTTTATTCAAATATGATAATGCTCATATTTCTTCAAAAAATATGAAGAACTGTCAAAATGTTTGAATAGTGTACAAAAAAAGAAAGAAATTTTTCAAAATACTCACACTCTGATGGTCTGAAAACTCAAAACTCGAAATAAACAGTCGAGATTATCTTAAGCTGACAAAGTTAGTATTAGAATTTCAACTTACTTAGTTTTATGAATTTCACAAACTTTTAAGCTTTCGAGAGTGTAAAGGCTTAAGAAATACAGTCAATTCTCTCATTAGTTTCTCAAATCATTATAAAATGTTCAACTGTTGCAACTTATAAAAAAAGCATTAATTTATCAAGAAACTGTTCAAATATAGAAAAATTGCAATAACTGTAAAGAAGTGTCTGAATAATTAATAGATGTTTAATAACTGTCAAAAAGATTGTCATTTTATCAGGGCATCAAGTCGTTAGAAATTTTCAAATCGCCAAAACTTCCAGAAACTATCTGAGCTATGAAAAACTTTCCAAAAGTAGATCACAGCGAATATTGAGATTCATCTTAAATAATTATATGTGAAATCTCAGAAATCTTCAATCTCTAACAAAAGTACAGTAATTCAAACTGTCTAAGTTCACAAAAAAAGAAAAACAAGCAGAACCTTTATGACTTGTCAAAAAAAAATTTTAAATGTCTGTTGTAATAATGTAATAGTGTCAATATTTCGAAAAAGTAGTAAAAGTGCTCAAATCTGCCAAAGTTTAAATTATCATAAACATTTTAAACCAATCATAAGTTTTAGCCCTTTTAAGACCTTGAACTATTTTATTTTTACAATTTGTAAAAACTATAAAGAATAATGAAAAGTGTCAGAAAGTTTCAACAAGACCAGCATTACCGAAATAAGTCATTCAACTATTCACAGACATCAAAAATATGGAATCTTGTTAATCCGATCAGTTTTTTGGCTTGTAAAAATTGTTACGAAATTTTCGACTACTGCAATTTGATAACAAACTGTCAATACCTAAAAAACCTGTCAAAACTCTTGAAATCTGCTTAGACTTATGTCTAAATTATATCATTATTATCTGTCAAAACTTACAACATTTTAATACATTTTTTTACTGTTTTAATTTTCAAAAACTGTTAACATTCTGTAAAAACTACCAAACCTAACAAAAATTCAAAATCGATATAAAACTACTGAAAATTAACGTCTCGATTCTTTTAATTTTTGCATTGAATAAAAGAACAAAAATACAATCGCAAATTTTATAAGCTTACCAAACTTTTTTAATAATCTATTTACTGTAATTTTACAGTGAATTGTAAATACTTTCAAAAACTATTATAATGTTTACAAATAATTCAATCTAAAAAAATTATCAAAATTCTACCCTGAAAAAAAAAATTTCAGTTTCATTCATTCCAACTGAATTTTAGTTTGAATAGGCATCATCGAAAATTTCATTTGTGCTGATTGAATTTTTAGTTGTACTGATCGAATTTTCAGTCGCTTCAACTGAGAAAAAAGTTGGCACTGCTCCGTAAATGAAGTTTCTATTGAGACCATTTTAAATTTCACTTATGACAACGGGAATTTTCGGTTTCCACAACTGAATTTTCCGTTCCCATAACTGAATTTTTCAGTTATGATACCGTCATCACTGAAAAATTCAGTTGCGCCATTTCTAACTTTTTTTTCAGTTAGGATAATTGAATTTTCCAGTAGCAGCTATGGCGCTAACGGAATTTTCCAGTTGCAGCAAACGAAAATTTCCGTAAAGTCAACTTTCTCGTCTCCTTATTGAAAAAATGCAGTTAAAGCAACTGAATCGTTTTTTCTGTGTGTAAAAGCCGTCAAGAAAGCTATAAATTTTTTAAACTTTCATACAATCCAAAGTTCAAAAAATATAAAAACTCTCATAAAACATTCAAATAACGAATCTTCCGAAAATCTCAAAAGTTCAAATAAGCCATCAGAAACATTCGAATCCAAAACTGCATCACAATTCCCTTCTCATGAATGCACCCCTGCTCGTAACGAGGGCAAAAGAAAATTAAATCCATAAATTTCGTGTTTTTGTTCTTATTCTCTGTCTGCATGGAAGAGCGCATGTTTTACAAAAGAAGGTTCCGTTAGGAAGCGCCGCGCGCAAGGTTAAGCCGTCGAATCCTTAACCTCGTGAGATCCTTCCGGTTCACGAGCCACCCACGCGCAAATCCGGACAAACGCCTACTCTTTTGGTACGGAACGAGGGTTTCAATGCCCCGCGAAAGGTTAATCCTCGGATTGTGCATGCCCGTATATTTCTCGAATTGTGTGCGCGTGGAGCCCACGTGTGGTCTGCCGCAATTTTCTCCACGTACGATGCGGAAGATTCCCGAGAATGTTGTACCGCACGGAGGGACATCGTTTTCCCTCGATTCTCGGTCGCTCACGTAATTACGCCCATCTGCACTTGGCACGATCGGACGGCGGAATAACCGATGTTTGCCGTGACAACTTTTTTACTCTCGTTTACGTACTAGTGAAAGAGCAGGCTTTTTTTCGTCCGCCGCGATATCATATTCCAGGAGTCTGTTGTTCGCGGGCTCTCGGAGCATTGAATTTTGCACGAAGTACGAGATTCCCACGGGAAAGGTATCCCTGGTGAGATCGTTCGGATGCGGGGCACTTTTTTACGTTTTGAGACGCTTACCGGAGAGTTCTGATGTGTCACGTGATAAAAAGTAAGATGATAGAAAAATTGTAAAGGGATTTTTTTTTATCCAACCTCGGTTTCTGGAAATTTCGAAATTTGTGAGTATGAATGAGTGATTTGTTTTGCTCAGTTGAAATTTTTTCCTTTTAGAAATTTCAAATTGCGTGAGTTTTCTAAAAGTTATACAAAGACAATAATTCAAACTTTTATTATTGTATTTCCTTCTAAGTTATTCTTATAGATAAGTGTAAAAATCTACATCACTACAACTGAAAAATTATGATTCAGCTCAAAATTATTCCCACGATATTTTGAAAAAAGGAACAAATTAAAATAATTCTATATTGAAACTTTATGTTAACTACTATGTCACTTTAAATTATAGTTATAGACCGGATTTAATAAGCTACTAAGTGAGTTGTAAAGCAATACGTCTCTTGACGTCGGTGAAAAAGTGACCCGTTATGTTAACGTTACTCCGTAAAAACTAGAAATAAGTTACAGCTAGTGTTAATAAAAAGTCACGTACTGTTACTTTGTCGATATTTTTCTGGACAAGAAAATCGTATTGAATAATAGAGATGTTATAAAGCAACCTAATGGACTAGTCAACTCGCAGTTAGCCCAGACTCAAATTTTGTCAACAATAATTTGAATCATCACACATTTTTTACAATTTTAATTTTGATAAACATTTCAAAATTTGAGTAATTTACACCTTTGAAGGAACGTGACGATGAAATGGTGAAGATTGAAGACTCTTTTGACAATTTAGGAAGTTACTAAATTAATAGCAATTTAATGACTTCACTTAGTTTTTAAAGTATCGAGTAAAAACTTTCTGATATTTATGGTTTTTTAGCTATTTTTATCATTTCTGGAGAGTCTTGACAGTATATCTCATTTTTTAGTCTTTTACATTTCTAGTGGCTTTGTAAATCTTACTTTTCATGAGAAACTTCACGAATTGGAAGTTTTCACAGCTCATAAAAGTTTTGAGAGATTTATTTACATCAAATATCAAACTTCTGAAAATGCTCTTGTCCGCGTAAAAACTGTAAAATTTATTAAAATGGTAAAAACAACTGAAAATTGGAAAAAAAAATTACAAAAAAATTGTATTGTTTTATATTTCAAAAAGATTTCAAATTTACAAAACTGGCGAAAAATTCATTATATGGTAGTGTTACAAGTAACACTTAACATTGTTAAAAAGCAGTTCAGATCGTCAGAACTGTCAAAACCGCTCAACTGTTAAATTCAATGAAACTTTATAGACTGCCAAAAAACTGCGAAAATCAGCAAACTGTCTGAAAAAGTAACAGTTTTTCAAAATATAAAAACCAGTTGAAACTAAAAAAAATTATGTGTCTATAATAAATGTCAAAACCTTCATAAACTGTTGAATTGTCCAGATTGTCAAAACTCTTGCGAACCTGTCAAAAAAATCTAAGCTCATGGATTGTAATCAAATGTGAACTTGAGAATTTTTGTGCACTGAGAAAAAAATTGTGGAAAAAAATACTATATACCTTCGAAAATTTCCCATACTAACTTGGGAATGAAAAGAAAATAGTGAGGATCTGTGAGTTTTTATCAAATTATTCGTAAAATGTTACAGAGAATTTCACATTTTCTCTTATCGAGGAGTCAATATTTTCTCAAAGTAATATGGCAATAAGTATTGCTTTGAGTCATTACTTTCTAAAAAAAAAAAAATACCAGGAAAACGTTCAAATATTAATGTTTGAAGCGGAAAAAATTTCATTGTGATATTCCACGAAGTGACAGCTAAGCTGAAGAACTTTTTCATTTAAAAGTTTGAATACTGCAATACGCAGTTGGAAACGTCAAGATTTGGGATGGAAAAGTCATATGTGTACGTATAATGCGCAAGCGCGCAGTGATCACATAGTGACGTGTCCAGACGAGGCATGTGCGGGTAATGGCGGCTGACGCAGTACAATCAAGTACAATAAGTGAATATCGGTAAAAGTTGGTTAAAGTTCCTGAAAAGCAGCAAACAACAAATTTACGTAAGTAAGCCCTGAACAATCGAAAAACTGACCGGCTATTAGCTGAACAAAATATTCAAAAGATCGAGATAAGATTTGGATTTACGAACATAAATATTTTCGCCGAGACAAAATTAGAAATAATAACACGTCGATTCTCAGAGTTTTTTCCATCGTGAACCCGAAAAACATTTTAGTTCTCAATTAACATTACTTTTATTAACCTTTTTAACCTTTATTAACTTGACCATGTAAACTTTATAAAGCTCTCGAACAGGTGTCTGAAACTCAAATGGAGCTTCATGTCTCCGATACTATTATGATTATTCAATATGTCAACCATTTTGACGCTAGATGGCAACACACAATTCAAATTTGACGGGTGACGCGAC
>JAPYZL010176314.1:0-21694 GCA_030522825.1 Platygaster orseoliae
ACGTAGGTTATGTTTCCTTTATTATTTACTTTAGAAGCACAGCAAAGCTTTAGTAAATACTAATGCAAACCTAACCTTTATTTGAAGAATATTGATTTTATAAAAATTTAACAGAAAACAATAATATGAATGTTTGCATTTACTCAGACAATCAGAAAATACAACATGTTTTTGTTGTTTGGTAAACGCAGAAAAGTTGACTTCGCATTTAACTTCTCGAATAAAAAAATGAAAATCGATAAATATACATACATAAAGTTTTTGTACCTGGATTGTAGATTATTGTGAACGCAGAACAATAAATTATTTAATCACCTTTTTTAATAACGCAGACACATTTGCACACAGTTTGATGCGTTTGATGTCAATTGATGGTAATGACATGAACACTGACAATTTACTTCACTGATATTCCAGTGAATTGAAATCATTCTGAAAATTACAGTCAATGTCAGTGGGCTCGCAGTGATTTTCACTGAATTTACAGTGACTCAATTTTTCATTGAGTGAATAAGTGAAAATTTCGCTGATTCAGATTTAGAGAGTGTAGTTGTATTTTTATGTCTGTGAAGAAAAAATGCAAGAAATGTGACATAAATCCTTCTTTTTATCGAAAATCTGTTGTTTGATCGATTGTTATTGCCTACGACAAACATCAATACTTTTTAAAAAAAGCACTTTGACATTTTAGTGATCAGAGCAGTGCAGAGTTCTGCAGATTTTTACAGATGCACAAATTTTGTTTCGAAACAATCATATATTACAATTTCAACATCAGAGAATCAGATAAAATAATAAACTATTCAATTACTTGAGAAAAATTAATGATGCAGTATTTCTGATTGTATATATTATTGATTAAGTTTGAAACAAATTTATTTTACAAGAATTGAAATAAGTTGTATATTTTACTGAAAATTAAAATTCACAATCTTTTTAAACAGCTGTAATTGTATTGAAGAAATTTTTTTATTTTACGATGTTTGAACATTAAAACTTTATTGGAATATAAGTGAATATTTAAAAAAATGCAAATTGATGATTAGAAAACAGATATTTTACGAATTAATAAATCAACGTTAGAAGGATGAAATTTTGACAAATACCCTGACATTAAAAAATACACCCCACTGACATCAACTGATTCAAAATAAATTTTTATGAATTCGAGTTCTCCTGCAGTTCTTACGATGATTTTTTAATTAAATTATCTTTAAAAGAAGCGAAAAAAAGCAAGAAATAAAAAAATCAACAGTATTTATAGTAATATATTATAGTCGTAAAGAATAGAAATTTCGAAATGAGAAAACTTTTGTGATTTTGATGTTTTAGATGAGAAATATTATAATTAATATAAACGAAGCTTCTGAATTATAAAGCAAGATAAAATTTACTATCGTAAGTATTCGTTGTTTTAAATTATTAAATTTATAATAAAATTTTTTTAATAAATTCACAATAATGTAAAACAGTAACGTGAAAAAAAAAATTATGGAATAAACGGGTGAAAAATTCATAGTAATGAAAATTTTTGTTTCAAAGAATTTTGTGATGATTCAGATATTTGATTTTCGAAAATCGTTTAACTGGCATGATTCAGAAAAAGATGAATAAAGACGATCAATTTCTGTTGCCTTTTCTGAACTGTTAATTGAACTTTAATTATGATATTGTCGATTTTAACAAAATTCAACCCAATTCTTCAGATCACAATTTTTTCTAAATTCTAATTTTTTTCATTTTCTACAAATTGAGTTTATTTGTATGATATTGCCCAACCTTTTCTCTGGCCTTTCTCTTTATTGTAATTTCGTAATTACTTCCATGAGAAATATACGGCGTAAAAATGTCATGAGAGTTACAATTTTCAATAACTGATACTCAGTTGATCAGTACAAGTTTTCTTGTTTGTCACTACAAGTTAGCCTACTTTATTTTTATTTCTAACGATACGTTATAAGTTTTCACAACACATCATTGAACGCAGGGACGCGTATGCGCATCGTCTCTAATATTTTACAAAAAAATCTTTTGTCAACATGACAATGAACTTGAGACACCTCCAGATTCGATTCGCATCGTTAGAAAAAATGCTCGCAAAGAGGTTTCAAAATCTCTGGACACCAACACTATAGGCCTCAAGAGATTTCTCTGACCAAAACATCCCCATCAAATTATTCCTGCCCGACCCGAAAAATGCCAAAAAGAACAAGTTGTTTACGAAATTCGTTCGCGGCGTAGCTGAAACGCATATTTGCCACTCAAAAAGAACCGCCTTATAAATGATGGTTCTTTCCTGTCGCCAGATTGACGCTTGGCCCGTCATTCACGTTTTTCCTACATTGAGAAATCACGTGTCGATGTTGAAAATAGCCCGTTTCACAATCAGTGGCACGAGCGAGTGAATACCATCAAGGTAGTCAGTTCCGAGCTTTAAGGGAGGCGAGAAGAGCCGTGAAATCGATTTGTCCCGTCAACGTGAGAGAGAGATACACAAATACATCTTAGGCCCCGGCCACCCGGGCGAAGGACGCGCTCTCTATAATGCCCGTGCGGGAAAAACGACTATAATTGTGAATAAGAGGAAAATTTCGACGAGCAGAAGATATATTCAGTCACTAAAAGTGAAAAGAGGTTTGTCATTTCCTTTTGTGACGCATCAAGTGCACGTATACCTCGACATTGGATCGTCCAAACGGCCCATTGTGGAAGCGGCGTTCACAAAAATTTCCTGAGCCCCGGGATCCACAATGCGCGCCGGACACGCCTTTGAAAATAAATATATTTGAATCGATTCCGAATTCGCTTAGGTAATAAGGATCGCCTTTTTTTCGTCAACCTCGAGAAAATGACAACTTTTACGACGCAGCGCGTAGTTGCTAGGCCGTACGTGTTCATTGTGAACGTTGTTTTTTGTAATGGCTCGCATATCTTCGATTTTACCGTTTAATTTACAACTGACAAAGTGTGGGAGATGGGGGGAGAAGTGGCCTTTGTAGTGAGAGGATTAGTTTTGGAAATTAGAGCGACTTTCAGCTTTTGGAAAGATCTTTCGAAGTAAGAATCCGATTGGGAACTGTATGTGGTCATAGTTGGTTAGGAGTAGTCATGGAGTTATCTTGTTACTGAGGGGAATGAAGTTCGAAAATTTTCCTATGGAAAAATTTCCGAAAACTTCGAGAATATACAACAATTAGAATTAACGGGAATTTTTAATTGAATTAAATTGTTTCATAGAAGCCTTCGATTGGAGTTTCAAAATGGAGTTTGCAATAGGAAATTTAAGTTATCTCATTCCATTTAAGAAATCGGCTGGACGATTCAATTTTTTACCCACGTTGTTGTGAAGAACGTCGAAGAGTGTGAATGAAAAAGCAAAAATGAATGAGGAAACAAAATAATTCTAAGTCATCAAAGGCTGAATCGATAGGTTGCAGGAAAACTCTAACTGACAAAATATTTCGTTTTGGAATGCCGAAGTATTTCATTTTTGTTAAGTGGAATTCACGAAAACCGTTTAGCAATTTTTATTTCAAAATAGACCTAAGAACGTTAAACTAATCCTTATGTAACTTGACATGGAGTTGCGACCGGCGATTATTTGATTCACACAACTGCGAAAATTCAACTGGAAACTCCAATCATAAATTAACAATTGGAAAGTGAACTAAATGGAGTTGGGCAATCAGAGTTTCTAATTGAAGACTGCAATTATTAATATTTTTCCGAAACTCTTTTCAAAATTTAGGTTAACCCAGATTAAATTTTTTAACAGCAGTTTTTTAATAGTGTTTTTAAATAGTATTGCCAATTGGAGGGAATTAAAATCCGGAGGAACCCACATCATTCTTCTAGCTTCTAGCAGCTCTTACACACTACAGTTCTCGAGTTTCCATAACAGTCCTCAACCATTCTTCACTCTCACGATTCACTGATTTCACTATCCCACCACCAAGGACCAAAATATGCTCTTACCTATTCGCATCCTCCAGTGATTAACAGATCGCGGTACATCCGAGTTTATGGAGAACGCGCCGGGTCGGGTAAACAATTCAGGCACCGTTGCGTCGGTTTAATGAATGACTAGAGTAGCGTGGAAACTATGAATGAACTCCAGGTGGTACAAGAGTACTATATAACCGCGCGCGTTGTGGGCGTCCTCGGCGTAATGAGCCAATCGCTACAGCGCTTTAAAACGAGACCGTCGCACCGGTAAATACCCTCGAAACTCCACGCATCGCACGCCGCTCGCCGACTCTCCGTTCGCGTCACGCGCTCCGGACGTTTATCGCGGAAGAAAATTTAGATAAGACCAGTTATTGAGTAACGACGCAAACAAATTTCGACGGCTATGACTAAGCGCTCGGGAATTCCCGCGGAGGCGAGCGATTATACAGACTACCGAATGATTGACAGCCATTATCAGCGGAACACGAAAATGATTAACACCGGATTGTCAGCTGGTCTTGGATAAGAAAATCTGAGAGGGTGATATCCGGTGACCAATATTTGTTTTGGTTGTGGAGATAATTCAAAGTTATCGGGGATTAGATCATGAGTAGAAGTAGGATTTTTGACTGATCGAGGAAGTGATGAGATCTGAGAGGAAATGTAGGTTTAGAAAGGTAGGTGTTTATCAGGGATGTAAATATGTTACTGAAGGAATCGATAATTGTATAAGATAATATCTGAAGCTGAAAAACTGTACCTTCACTGTTCTGCATTTTCACTTCATGTCTTTGACCTTGGAAATTGTTGATATGCACTGTTTTCATCAGTGAATATCAACTCAGAGTTCAACGAAATTATTATTTCCACTGGTGAATCAATGAAATACTACTAACTTAGCAGCGTATGTTCACTTTTTTTTGGAAAGGTGGAATATATTTCACTTTTTTCGAGTTAAGAGAATATCGACGATTTTGGAATCGGATTTTTTAATTTGGGTTTGGATTTTAGAAAAAGTTTTGTTGATAATTTTTTTGTTTCACATGAATTTAGTTTTGGGAACGTATATATATTTTTTTTTGGGGGGGGGGGAGAAATAAAGTTTCATAAACTACAAGAAAATTTCTGGGATAAAAAATTTGGATTTCTGAGAGTGCATTATTCATGAAGGAAAAAGTTGTCAATAAACAGCGGTTGAAATTTTTTTTTAATCGTTCCATTAATATGCATGACATATTTTGATCCTTTGTCCATTGATTTTTTTGGATTCAACAAAAAAAGTTATGAGCTTTCTTTTCTTTTTTTTTTTTTTTTTTTTTTTGTTAATTTTATTTTTAATTTTGTTTTTTTACTTTATTTGTGTGGTTTGTTGATTGTTTCCGAATTTTTTATTTTTACGGTGTTAAAAAAAATTATAGATAAAATCGTATAATGAGTTAACTTTCTATTTTATTCGAAGTTTCTAAAGATTTTTATCTTTTTTTTTTACGCGGTATTTGAATGTAATACATTACAAAGTGGCAACTTTTTAATTCTTTTGTGTAGCAACATATTTATAAAAAGCTGGCGAGCTTTTGTATATTCTAGACTATTAATTAATATAGCATTCTTGAAAGGGTTCGAAGAGAAATAAAATCTGGTAGTAATCTAGGAAGTTCATCATATAAATTTTTTGCTTTGAGAAGTTTTCCGTCCCTCGAATTTTTTAAATTGTAATGTTTGTGAAGAAAATAGTATGTACTTATAAAGACATGCTTTTTTTATATCAACAAGCCTTGTACAGCCCTTCTAAATATTTGTTTTTTAAATATTGAGTTTTTTTTACATTTTGAAGTGTTTCCATATTCTCGAAATTTCGAGTAGCCAAATTTCATACATGTTTTAGTGAAAAAATGTCATTATTCTAATTTTTTTTCCACTTTCGTGAAAGGCTTTAAAATTCAACAATTTTTTTACTTTTAAATTAGTGTTTGAATCATTTTTAGTTCTATCTACTCATCTTGAAATTTGCAGTTTCTAGTATTTGCTTCTTCGTCATAAAAAATTATACATTCAAGTCTGAATAATTTCTGAAATTTTTTATCGAAATCTGAAATTTTTCATTAAAAATCAACTTTGTGTTGTGATTTAATTTAAAGTCATGTAATTTATAATGTTCACAAAAAATATTCAGAAATTTGAGGAAAATTATCCTGAGTTTTTATTCGTCTGATAATTAAATTAAAAACTTGCATAGATCAGTGAGGTCAACACTTATTTCTTTTCATTCCATAGTCAGTAACTTGAATTTTCTAAATTTCTTCATGTTCATAAGTTATTTCAAAATAATTTTGCAATGTGAGTTAAGTGTGGAATGTTGCATAATAATTTTTATCCGTGACTTCACTACCAGACTGCCTAAAATAATACCAGGGGACTCAAGTTATAACTTGAATTTTTCCATACTCATACATCATGACTCATATCGAAACGAAGTTTTGTGAGAATTTTAAGAGAATTCCGCATAACAGGGGTTCCAGGTACAGTAACTTCAAAGTCGCGTACGTTGCTTTTTAACTGCTTAATGAAAAGAAAAAGACACAACATCCATGAGTCACATCGGTCTAATTTATAGGTTTTCATTTTTTTTCTCTTCGCATCATTCTGAATTGATTCAAAAAGTAAAAATAAAAATGATGCTATTAAAAAATGGACCCTGTAAAATTGAAAACGCCTCTGTATCAGTGAAAATCTTAAACGATAAGGAATATGAAATTCGCGTACAAGGAGGCTGTAAACAATAAACATAAAATAATCATATTTAGCTGTCATATTTTTATCTATTCATGTGATAAATACTTTGTTTCTGAAAACCCTCAATTACTTTTAAACTTAAGAAAAAACTTGCTGTTGGAAATTATTATTTCAATTCCATTACAAATTAAATAAGGTTGCATAAACCAAGTATAAGTCTCTTAAAATCACAACGCCCCCTCCCCTCCATGGTAGCAATCACCATACTATTATTATAACAATACATTGGAACAATTTTTGAATGAAAAAAAAATTTTCTTGACGTCTCATGTTTCTCGAGTCTTAGGCTTTTTTCAGCACTCTTAAGAAGATAACTATTCAATAATAATATAAATAGCATTCATTTCAAATAAAAATTATCAAATTAAATTAACTTACATATAACACTTTCATAAAAACTAATAACTTTATAGAGTGAATATCTTTTTTAATTTACACTGTTTTCAAACATCTAAGGCATAAACACAGAAGTTACGTAACATGATTTCAATCACTGATTTAAATGCACTTTGTCACATGTTCAATTACGGTTAACTAAATATCGTACAAAATAAAATTGATTTACATAACCGTTCAAAAGTTTGGGTTTTTACAAAAGTTTTAACAAATAACGAAAAAATGATTAGTTTCAGTATGACTTCTGTCTAAAAATGTCATATTTTGGAACAAGGAATCCAACGCAGTAAACAGGTGCCATTTTGAAACCAATATAGATATTCACCTGAATTTTCCTAAATTCTTTTTGACTCGAACCATACGAGTTTTATGGAAAATTTCATTTATATTATATCACTGAAAGTTTTGTAACTTTAATTTTTAGAATTAGTGAACCCAAACTTTTGACAGGTAGTGTAAGTACTTAATACATTGTACATTTGACGTTATCGTGCAAACACTGCTACTATCTATGTTTCAACGTGGGAGATAATTTAAAAGGTGTGTAAAGTGTTATCACAAGTATAAAAATACAAATACTGATAATAATAGTGACTAGCGGTCTTACAATGAAACTGTTCAAAGAGTGGAAGTACTTATATTTTTAAGCTTTGGCATAATAATATGGCAAGGGACTGCAGTTATTACAACTCATCTTCCATTTTCAACTTTACACATCTATCAATCACTTCATCCGAATCCCACAAATTTTTTACCCCGCTCATGATCCATGATTTCCGCTGGTCCGACGAAATCCGCGCACTAAACAACTCCGAAAACCTTGCAACAAATTTATTAACACTCCCGTATCTGCGCAAAAGAACAAGGTTATATGCGAAAGCGTCTCAAGGAGCCAGAGTTATTCGGTCATAATAACCCATTGCTCGAGCCGGAACCCCGAGGAGGGCTCGCTGGCTCCTCGATCCCGAGGTCTTGTTTCAAAGGTTATTCACGACAAAAGCCGAGGAAATGCGTGCGAACGGAGGGGGGCGGGCGGTGGCGTAGCTATTGGGTGCAGGAATCCGTCGGTTTCTCAAACGCTTCCCTTATCTGATCCAGCGATGAACGCGGGACACCGCGATCTCGTTGTCAAACTTGCTCTATCCCGTGTGTATCTCCGGACCGGCCTCCCGCGGCGAAACAGCCATTGTTGCTCGTTCCCTCCAACCCCCCTTTACATCCCTCCCTCCCCCTCAAACCCCCGCCGCCACCGCTTCCTCCCTTTGAAATTCTCAGAAAACTATCGGGTAGCTATAACTTATTAATATTTGGAGGAAAGCCCCGGCGCCCCTTTATGCCCCCTTTCGTTTATTCTATTCCTTTTTCGTTTTGATCTATTTTGCTCTCAAAGTCAGAGATCCAGAAGAGTCACCTTCCGTGCACTCCCGTGGGAACGCGAGCAAGAAGTTGAAAGAAGAAAAAGAATCACAAAGAAAACGACGAGAGTCCCGCGATCGCGGAGGAGAAGAGCACCACTTTCCTGGAAGAAGTTCTTGCGGCGACGGCAACTCGTCACGATGGGATCGCTGGTTCCGCGCGAGTCCAAAAAATCGCGAAAAAAGCGCGTAATGAGGGCGTTTATTTAGGTTTGGGGGTTTTGTCGCAGGGCGTGGGGTGAGTGTGCGTGGAGGGAGCGAGCGAGTTTTGGGAGGTGAGGCTGGATGAGAGGTTTTATCCACCAGATCTAGGGGATTTGAGATCTCGGGAAAATGTTTGTGGTTGTAGATATTATGTAGATTAACAAGTTTTTTGTTCGGATTTTTTACCGGTGAGAGATGCAGGTGTGTTACGCATAGGGGAGCTGAAGATTATGGCACGAGCCGAGGGCGAATTATAAGTCAACTGTTTTTTTATCACGATGGATGAGACATTGATAGAAATATATTACCAACAATTTTTTTTAGATATCACGTGCGTTTGGATATGAAAAATTCAAAGAAATAAATACGTCTTAGTGTGAATAAATTTTTTAACTTGACAGAAATTCCCACAAAACGATTGACTTAACAGAATTAAAATACTTATGTATACTTAACTTGTTTTCTAAAAAACATGGATTTTAATTCCTAAATGAGATAAAATGTTGTGATCTCCGTTTACGTGTGTTGACAAAAATAATGAAAAATTATTATTATTCCTGTATTATTTATAAACTTCAATTTGAAATTAATACTTTCACAAAGGGTCTTTATCGCTAAAACAGTAAGACTAAAATCAGCTACTCGCAGAAAATAAGAGAAAAAAGCAATAAAGACAGAGAAGTCTATTGACCTTTATAAAATAATTTGCTTTGCGGTTTTTTTATGAAGGGTGTAAAATAGACTGTACGATTGATCAAAATAAAGCACTGTCACGGAGCGCGTAAAAGTTTACGAAATCGTAAAGATCATTGAATTTGTGTGGATCATAAAAACGCAGGCTATGGGGATATTTATGGTTTTGACGTCGAAAGTCTTTTTCCTGGTCGTTAAGAAGTGATTCACGTTTTTCTATTTCAATTGTTTCGAATTTGAGTTCATGAATTGATTCTTAAACTATGGATATTTCGAAAAGAGTTGTAAATTACGTTAATGATGGATGTAAAGTGAATGGGTTTCGAAAGCGTATGTTGCCAGAGTATCATAAAAAGATTGTAATCTATGATACTTGATGGAAAATTTTTTAGCGAGTATTCGCATCTCACAATGAAATTATTATTGATGATTCATGATTTATTTGTTGTAACTCTTTAAATTGACTTCATGAAGCTAAACTGTTTTAATTTCTATAAACTTGTGCATCAAATTAAACATCAAAAATAAATTATTGTTCAGCATGAAGAGATCATGTTTGTATATCTCATTGGAAAATTACAAAACAAAAAATCGTCATACTACCGTCTTAAAGCTGGAACAACGTATTCTCTACATTTTCCTATACTTTACTCTGATTTATCTTTTGGTGGTATTTTTAGGGGATCGGGTTCAATAAAATGACATTGACGTTTGGAAAAGTATAGAAATAGTTCTATAATAAAAGAAAATTCCCTTGTTATTATTCAATTCTGTAAAATTGACTGTCAAGAGCGAGAAGTGCAAATAACAGGAATTTTCACTACTATATCTGATTTGAAACTTGAAGATTTCAAATATTATGAAGAGTCGAAAAACTTTCTTTCAATTTGTAAAATTTGCATAAATGTTTTTACATTTCAAATGTGTAATAAATTTCAAAAATCCATAAAAAATACAAGAAGTTTTTGCAGTAACTATAATTTGTTTGAATCAAAAAAAAGTTCACAGTATAATCTTTCACTTCACTCATTCAGAACTTTTCAAGTGCGTACTGCTGCCACCATTCCCGCATCTTCTGCCGCCCCTGCCCTCTCTTTAGTTCCATGCTTATTCTTCCTACAAATGATGGACTGTCTTATAAAATCAATATTCTCATATCACCATTACCACATTGTTATATAAAGCCTCGAGGCAATGTCTCGAGCGTCCATCATCAAGAGAACTAATTACCTCTTGGAATGTAAAAAAATACGCCGAGTAACGTCGCTGATATGGAACGCGCTCTGTTCGAGGGTTAATTATTTATAGTCGACGGTAAAAAAGTTGAAGTGGGATCTGCAAATTTCTCGTTTCTAGCGCGGTCTCGCGAGTCTTGTGCCAGTGATTCTGCTCTCCTCATTAAGGGATTGAACGTGGAAGGTAATTGATACTTTCATAACCCAGCGGCATTCCGTCCTGGCGAATAGTTGAGTTTTTGCAGCGGCCTCGTTAAAGGTGACAATAAGTAGTTAGCTGTTTCCAGGTAGGTTCAGCTACCTTCCTATTTACCTCTGGTGCGGCCATTACAAAAGTCGCTGCAGAAAACGCTCCACATTTTGCCGTCATTAACGGAGCGTTACAACTTCGTTGTCATTGTAATTGATATTTATATACTGCTCCGCAACGCGAATCTGCACGCATCCGATGGGAGCGGAGCGAGGGACATTGTAGTAATTATGTCACGTCTACGTGTCACATTAGTAGTTCGTCGTGATGCTTTATCTTCAATATGCATATCGAAAAAGTCAGTGAACGTTAAAGTGGCAAGAATTTAGGTTTTTACGTTAGCCATAACTCGAACAAAACATACCCGTTAACGCCACTAGGAGTTCATAAATTTTCAATTACCCGCCACGTAAACGATCGTGTAAAAGCCCGGATCTTTGGAAAAGATTAGTACTAGTACAATCAAGGTGTACTCAAGCCACCACGGGAGTGTTTACAAATTATCCGCGGCGATGCGTGTACGGAGTGTCGGCGAAACGCTAATCACGGTTGATTGCAGGGAACGCGAGCCTCGGTAGGAATATTATTCCCGTAATTGGTTCAGCCCCTGTCAACTTGTCTCGCTGGCAATCATCGCGATGTCTTAACCCGAGGACACACACGTACTCGTGAAATCCTTCGATTTTTATTAACATTTCCGTTTTTATTGCGCTTATTAACGGGGCTGGAATTAATCTCTTCGAGGAAAGTTATATATACTCCTTCTCTTTCATGTCGGACGAATGAAAGGGTACGATTTTGCCGAAGCCAATGACAGTTGCCAGGTAAAAATATGCGAATGTCTCCCAAACGAGAGGCGTGGATAGAGATCATGGGAACGGAAAATCGACATAGAGAAAACTGTTCGAAAGTTTTGATCTGGAGTAGGAAAAAATGATATATAAGTAACGAAATACTTTTCTTTCATGATTAGGAGCTAAAAAAGTGTTGCTTTTTGAGGCTTCGTGAGAATAAGAATGACAGTAGTAATATTATTTTCAAAGTTGTACACACTGAAAAGATATTGCCATTGTTCCATATTGTATCAAAGTTTTGAGAATATGGAAATTTCTTTATACTACTGTGTAACTTTTTCAAACAATTTTATACGTGTATGAAAAAAATTCTATACATGTATAGGACTACTATACAAAAGTTTCCACAAATTTTCGACTAAACCATATAACAATGAATTGGTGCTTCTTTTTACACTGTGATTAGCATATTACTGTAGCATAATATTGAGGTTATCAAAAAATATGGTAAATCGATTCAACGAATAAGTTACTGTTGCGAAAATGATGAAAAGTTGTGACATTTGTTTTTTTTTATTTGTGAGTTGTCTAGATTGGCAAAATTTTAAGGGATTTTAAGCTTACAAATATTTTCGTATGGAATATTTCAGAAAGAATAAACCTTAATTTAGATTTGTAGCTATTGAAAGGGGAAAGTGGGGAATTGTGAGACGTGGGATCGTAAGACAGCGCTGTCATTTGCGCATGTGTCAACGGAGACAGATCGAAACAGCTGATTGTTTGTCATCTTAGTCAGAGCTTATATTTCTAGTAGCAAACATTTAGTGTACCCGTGTATATATGTGCCTGTGGCCGTGACTCAAAAATCAAGTTTCCCAAAGTGTTCTTGCGTTCCTGTGTTTGCCCTTGTTTTGAAAGTGCTGTTGCAAACCCATTCAGGTGAATATGCTTTTTTTTATCCTTGAACTTTAGCCCTTCGATACACAAAAGTCATTCTGGATGAAAAGTCTTTCAGTCGTTTGCACACCGCTATATTGCGAAACATAGCTCGTGGGGAATAATGAGACACTTTTAGTGGGGAATTGTGAGACACTCAATATCAGTGTTTCGCGATACGTTAAATTGTATTTTATTTAGTGTTTTTGACTTCTTATCATTTTGCAGGCACCATGCCGCTTTGTTACGCAAAAAGAGTATATAAAGTTGATTACGTCGCCGTTTTAGAGAGAATCAAGTAGATTTTGGTACATATGACTCTATTCGGACAGTCGCTTGATCGTGCAATTTACCGCCTGCAAGTTTTGCACAATACGTCACAAAACTTTTCAACATTTATTTTATAACTATTTTGTAGTCATAATAAAGTTTTTAGCTTAAAGGTGTTGAGTTTTCATTCGATTTACGCGGTGTCTCACAATCCCCACCATTTTTCAAAATCTGAAAAAGCTAATTTTTTTTTTAAGTCATGGGAATCGTCAGAAAAAAATTATTTTATGAATCGGTAAAAGCCAGAAATTTCGTTCTTATATATAGTTAACGTTACAGTTTTTGGAATTTAAAAATTCTTTTTTTACGATAGAGATATTGTGCAAAAATGAAGTGTGTCTCACAATTCCCCACTTTACCCATAATTAATTAATGGAAACAGGCGTTATCATACAACCAAATTCCCTTAAAATTTTAAAAGTTAAAGTGAAAAAAACTTTCCAGTATCAAATAACAATCAATTTCAAATATTATTTTATATAAAAATTAATTTTGGAATCATGAATGCAAAGAAAACAATAATGTTGAATCTAAGTCATGTTTTTCCAACTTCTGTAAAATCTTCATATAATTTGTTAAGATAACTCGAAATTATGACTTTTCATAAAGATTTTCTATAAAATTATACAAAGCAATCAGTGCTGCATAAAGGCACTTTGAAAAGTCTCAATAATTTGTAAAGTGGAATGATGTTTTTAAATATTTTCACAAAAAAAATTTTGAAAATGTATGAAACTTCACAAGGCTTTCGAGAATTAGAAAAGAGCACAAACTGTTTTAAAAAAATATTTTTGAATATCTCTGTAAAAACCGATCATATTATAAATAAGTCAGACATTATTTCATGGATCCTACGTAAACTTCATAAAATTTGAATTACAAGTGTGAATGCAATTCAAAATTTGAAAGTATGAATAAATATTTGCTCAAAAAATCGACAAATAACACAGAATTTAGACATTTCTGAATATTCCTAAAGTTTTTAGGCTTTACAAACAAATTTTTGAAGCGTTTTGTCCAGTGAAATCAATGCGATGATGTATTCGCGAGATACAATCGGCCAATCACTAAATCCAGCGGGAATAATTTTATTACTACTCTAATAGAGTATATTTTTTTATATTTCATATTAATTCAATTATTCATGAAAATCCTCAAACCAGCACATACGTGCAAAATTATTCTTTTTATCTCTTATAGAGGCAAAAGTTTTCTAAACCTTTTCCCCCCTCCTTCGAAAATTTTTTCTAAATTCAAATTCAATCCGATAATCAATTTAAATTAAATTCGAAAATAAAAAAAAAATGTATCCTTGATTTCGCATTGAAAACTCCCTTACCACGTAACCAAAAATCTAGTAAATAATTCTTAAGAATGTTTACTATTATACATTGTCATGCTAATACCAACGTGTTTCGGCATATCTGTACACGTTATCAAATGACATACTTTCACGAAATATAATGCAACAAAAATTTCATCATAAGCTTCCAAGCTCGAAATGAAGTTCGAGTCACTGCATATACGCCCCTGCTCTGAGCACAGTCACATTTCCATAATTTTATACCCTTTCTATCATTTTCGCCTCGGGTGTTATCGATTCAATGGCGTGTCAATGATAATAATGTGGCCGAGAATAAGCGTGGGCTGAAAAGCGCCGTACCTCTTTCTCGTGATTTTTTCACCGATTGCGCGCGCCGCAAAGATCTCGCGTAAATATGTCATAAATTTGGATTTCGCACGAGTCGCCTCTATGACAATTTCCCGACGGCAATAAATTCCCGTTCAACGCGATATTTCGCGGCGCGTAATTCATAACGCCAGAATTTTTATGACATTTCAATCAATCCGCGAGAAAAAACGCAACAATTCCCAACGGTGCATTGATCCGTCGCGCGAAATATAAAATCTCGAGATTCCCATTCTTCGGTCCGTATGATAAATGTGTTCCCATATTGGTTCTAATTATTTGGCGTTAATCGTTTATGCGAGATACGATCTTGATTCTTTATTTATTTCGTGGTCTTTTGTCCGCTGGACGCTCCGAAAATTATCGCTGCGAGAATTCCGAAGCGAAATATATTCCCTACCGTGGCCATTCATTTCGTCCTTTCCACCCCCGTGGATGACGTCATATGGTTCGCGATCCAGAACTCGCAAAAATTTATTCAAGCTGGTAGAAATTTTTCAGGACTACGTTTTGTATTCGATTTTTTTACGTCTTTGAATACGAATGATATTGCACAGGTTGCGAGGCTGGCGAAATACGTTGAAAAACCGGGTTCGAAAAATTTTAGGATTTCTTGCAGCGCGGTAAAATCTTTGAAGACTAGTGTGTATGTGGAAGAGTGTAATATCAAGTTTTTATTTCAACAATCAAAGACGTTTGAAATGATACTCTCTAAAAGTCATTAGTTCTTAAATACATTTATTGATGACTAATTTAAGGCAGATTCGATACGAAATAATACGTTTCTTTAGAAAGTCCTTATTTTGTTTTTTAAAAAATGTTTAAATTATTTATAAAATTTCCAAGATCGTAAAATTCATTTTTTAAAATATATTATAAAATTTCTGAGAATTTACTTCCATTTTAATTCTGTATTTCACAGTCGAAAGATTTACCTGTAGGAAAAAAATGTCTATCACGTCGTCGATAGTCTGGTTTTGTTTTGGTTTTTTCTTCGTAATGGAGTAGCTTATTCTCGTTTTGTGTCCAAGAAAGTAATTTCTGCATGAGAATCCTACGATAAAAGCCTGCTAAATGCAATCTCTGTAACGTAGTATTTAAACAAAATTATAATTTATTAATTAAAATTGGCTTTTATTTCTATTACCTCGTTTGTTGTTCTACTTACAATGAAAGGTGATTATACTGTTTTTTTATTTCATATTTTTATTGTCTTCAGCTTGGTAATCTATTAAAGTTCGATCTAGTTTTTCGATGCCATCAACAATCTCAGTTGACATTGATAGAATTGATAAAAAAAAACAACTGTCATCGAAGTCAACTGAGAGTATATATACAAAAATCCATAGCAACTTAATTACTTGAGCTTTCCATCAACCTTATAGCAGCATACATAACGTTCAATATTTGTTCCTTTTCTAGTTTAGCGCTCAACAAAAAACATTAGTCTGTCTTTGTCACGAACAACCTTTTTATGAACGCTGCCTTAATTTAGTTTTCGACTCTCCGATTTTAGCCCCAAAGCAGCGCACCGGACGCCCCACGGCCAATGGTCATAGAGTTCTACTTTGTTTTCTCTCTAGCATCATAATCCATAACTTGAGTTTGTCCTTGTCGCGCAGTGCAATTCCGGTACAATAATATATGAACGCTGTTCACGGCGCATCTCTCACTCTCACTTGTCACAACGGTCTTTCTCTTGATTGCGCAAACGTCAGGATTGTTATAAGATGTGTCAGGTCTGTTATAATGTTTCATATTATACTACAGTACATAAAAATAATGATATTCTTTGTATGGCTGATTATACGAAAATTTCAAAAAAATCAGAGATTTCGTAATGAGAAAAGAAATCAAAGATTGCGTCCCTTTATCGTACATCAAAATAGCATTAAATGTAAAAGTGATACTAAGACGCTGATCATGTGTTCAATAAAAATCCGAAACAGGGAAAGTTTAGGGTGAATATATAGTAAGTATCTGTATCAAAGAATGATTTTGTTATATATTTTATGAAACTTCATTGAAATCCATGCCAAACATGGAAGCTTAATCATAAAGTCTTTAGAATATGTTCGGTGGAATATTACAGAAGTTGTAACTACATCCCACAATCGATACCTAGAAGTTCTACACAAATATTCCTTCATTTGTATCTATTCAAAGTGATCAAAATTAGTTTATCCAACGACTTCGCATCGGAAATGTACAAAATTGTGTTTGTTTTGTAGTATCGAAACGAAAATTTCATCAACACAGTAATCATTGAAATCGACTATTATTCCTATTACTTTTGCTGTTCCTTTCACAATGTACGATAATTGTATAGTCTCTTTATTTCGCATTTTTACAGGGTCTTCCACTTCATTATCTATCAAAATTCGATCTAGTTTTTCAGTATCATTAAATTGGAAAAAAGTAGTAGTAAGAAAGAAGTAGTAGTAAGATGAAAAATGTTCCTGAAGATGGTTAAATAAAGGAATAAAATTTTAAGAAAATTAATAAGGACTCATTTATTTGAATTTTTGTTTAAATATATTTTTCGCTTGAACAGACTGAAAAACAGACCTAAGAACTAATTGAAGAAAATATCTAATCATACTCAGAGTAGAAACAAAAACTTTTGTTGGTTACCTCTTGTACTTTTTTCATGGACACAGTCAAACATGATAAAACCAGCTTTTCTAGGTACATAAGTCAAAAATTATGTCTAACATGGCAGACTGTTAGTATTTACTTTTGAAAATGCTAGGTGAAATATTCCAGAAGTTACAACTAGATGTTCCCATCGATTCACAAAAGTTCTTATCAAATATTCTGGTTCGGCAATGCAATACAAAATTGTGTCTTAACACTCTTAACCAAGTCGTCTCGATATACAGCAGTGCCATAATAGGCTCGATGTCCAATGTATCCAGTGACGTCACTAGTCTTTCTGTCTCGCTTTCTTTCCCTTCCCCACGAGGCTCCATTGTTCACGGGTTCCAATATTCATCGCCAGACGGGAAACGATCGCGAGTCATTGAAGTTGGACCGAACCGGTAAGTTTCTGCGGAGGAGTAGGGTAGGTTGAGACATTAAGCACCAAGCCACGCGGCGCAAGAGTAGCGGTATTTAATCGGACCTTTGGGCGCTTTCGCGAATCCCCCCTTCAGCCTGAAAAAAAGCTCGACGATAAACAAATCAACTTTGCGTTGCGTCTGTGGATTTCCAATGAAAAAAGTGAAATATCTCATGCCTATCCGTGATTTTATTGCCAGTCAAAGTTTTCATTCAAAGGAAAATGAATTTTTCTGCAGCGTCGATTCCTCAAGGGTATATAAAATATAACCATTAATTTTTCATCCTGCAGCTATTGCAACAGGTAGAAAATGTGACCCGGAAAGCAATGAAAATCGATTGAACAAATGTTTACCTATGCGATATCTGAAGGCATAATTTATCGTAATATTGTCGATTATTGCCGAGCGCGTCAGCGTAATAGCCAACAGCGCCACACGCTGACACCTGCTCAACAGAGCGGCTCGACAGCTTAAAATGCTAAGTAGCTCGCATAATATAACCGCGTCCACGGATGAGTCGACTACTTTTTATCTGCGGAATCACATCAAACAACTAATCCGGCCAAATGCAAAGTAAATCCGGAATCGACGTGGGAGGCTCGGAACTTGAGAAGCCAATCGAACGAGAGGAGCCAACGGGGATGGACGCGCCAAAAACCCGATTTTTTTGGGGTTGCTGCAATTTTCTTATAAGAAAGGATTCATTCTCACGAGGATCATTTTGAAAATTGGCGAAAAAGGAGCAAAGTAGGGGGGAGAGAGAAAGGAAACGAGTGTGGGAGAAACGAGAGGGACACTAAAATTGTTTTGCGCCACACCGTATAATTTCGCGCCGAAGCCGCGAGCCATCGTGTATCATTTGTGCGAATTATGAATTCATTATTTCGTAATTATCATAATGCATTTTTAAAAATACCGTTGACTGCTCGACGGTCCTTTGAATTTGTGATTTTTTAGTGTTTGAAGGCGAAAGACGGAAATAGGTTCCAGTTGCGTTTTACTTGTAATGCTTGGAAGGGCTGAGTGTTATTTGGGAAAAAGTTTTTCTTGCATTTGCAAGTTCGAGAATTGTGTTTGATGGAGTATAGTGCGATACATTGCATGAATCTTGGAATTTCAGTAAAAAATTGTCATTAACGGTTTAAAATCAAAGGAACGTAACCCAGAAATAATATACCAGTTCTGACTATGCGTGTAACTATTGGGCGATATTATTTATTTTTGAATTGTACGATCTTAGTTTTAAAGGGGAAATGATGTTGAATGAAAAAAGGACTGCTGCTTATATAAGTTATCAAAAAGGTTCATTTTTTAAAATTAATTTTTCCTACTTTATGCATCAAAGATGATGCGTGCTACACGCTCTTATATTTAATGATGCATTTTTTAAACTTTTTTTATTCAACCTACCTATTTTTACGAACCAATTAGTTTCTAGTACTTAAATGTACATTCAACATTTTCATTTTAATGTCTCATGAATAGTTTATACTAATTTTTTTTCTCAAATATACTTTAAAAAAAGTTGGAAATAGAAGCTATAAAGGAAAATATTAAAAAATTGTAACTGAGAATATAATCAATGAATGATCGAAATTTTAAAATTATACTTATATGTTATAATAATATTTTTTATCAATACCGTTAAAATCAGCAATATGAAAGTTAACGAGTGATCAAAGTTAATTATTTTCAATATCATATTTTTCTTCAGAAAGTCTTTCGAACAATTTTGAATTTTCGTGTCCAAATCACATACTTTCTATTTAGGAATGTTTTTTGTTTTCTTATACATTGTACAAGCAATATTTTCTATTTTTGAAAGCTCTATAAATTTAACAGTAAAATTTTACCTAGAACTTTTACGTGTTTCAAAATTTAATTTTTGGCAATAATGACTGCCTACGAATGCAGTAACTTCTTTTCATTAATGCTAATTCACAGTTAATCTCAACAATAACAGAAATGAACGATTTTACAAACAATCAATTTATAATGACGGAATTATCTATTTTTTGGCATGCAAATTTTTTTCATCATTTGAATCTATATCGTTTATTCATGTAGGACTTTTTTAAAATCTTTGACTTTTAACTAAATTTCATAGAAAAATCTATGTTTAAAATTAATGAATTTAAAACACTCAGTAATGATTACAAGAAAAAATTTTCATTTTTTAACGCATATTTTTATTAATAACGGGATTTTTTTTGTTTGCTGAATATTTATGACATTAATAACGTCTCATTGATTTGGAATATCAAAATCACGCATTTTTCTGATTTTCTGAAGCAAATTTATAGATGCTGGGGGAAAGAATTTTTCAACCTATATATGAATGAATTATTTTTACAGTGCATATTTTAAAATAAAAATTTTCACTCATTACTGATTTACCGTGATAATAGAATCACGATCTGAAAACTTCAAAATTTATGACCTCAATCTACTACTAATGAATAATTCTAATTTTCAAAAACTTTCCACTTTAAACGATGCGAAAAGTCCAGAAAAATTTCAGAAACCAAAAATCAGACGAGACAAGATTAAATCAACATTTAGTGTTAGACGTACGCTCTGCTATCAATCCGCCAAAGAATGAAACTGAGAAACATATTATAAAAGCATGTCATTCTTCTATATTCCTCTGTGTTATTGTTTTCGGTTCTTAATATCCCAAAAAAAATTCTGCAGTTTTTAAAATTACCCAAGTCTACAATACATTATGATTTTTTAATTTAACGAAGCTTGACGTCAATTTTTGCGTCAATGAGATCATATTCCATATTATTTCTCGCGTGATTAAATAATTTCAACTTTAATTGGATGAGACCTGTATATTTTTCTCCAAGTTAAAAATTTTTTTTCTTATTACAAAAACGATCATTTTATTTTTTCTTCCGGTTAACAAATGCTGGTAATTGAGGAATGAGAAAAAAATGCTTAGACTCTTTAATAATCAAAGAAATTTGTTACTTATGCGAATATTTCGACTATTGGTATAAAACAAAAGATAGTTTGAAAATTTCCAAAAGCTCAAATCTCTTCACTAGAATCACGAGAATTTGCAATTCGTTGTAGTTAAAGAATTAACTTCTCATTACTAATCATTGCTGCAATGATTTTTGCACATCACAAGAATTAGCGACTTTTTATACGCAAAATACAGTCGATCCGATGCTAAAAGGGTCGATGACGAGAGAGTTCGAAAATGCGCGTCTCTCGTGGGTGAGTTAGTGCAGAATCATTCTTGCATCGCACTACTTGAGCACATAATGAAAAGCAGAAAGGAGAAAAGTAGTAGACAGAAGTAGAAAAGAAGAAAAACGTCGAAAAAAGCCAAGTCGAGACACAAAAAACCGCAAAAAATTCAACCTGAACGGGCGGCTCTTGGCATTAGTATCCTAGAAAAAGCCAATATTTTTCCCTTGCCAAAAGCTACTCGACATGAGGATTTTTATTTACAGTGATGAATATGCGCAGAAAATACATATTTCTCGTTTTTGTTACACGTTGAATATCAATGCAGGGTTTATAAAAGAAATAAAATTGGTTCAAAACAATATCTTTTCAGTGACAACAACTTTTTAACAACCAAAGAAAATTATGTTCTGACAATGTGATTCAGTGACATTCTTAGAACCTTTCTCAAAAACTTTGTTGTCAAAAAAGTTCAATTTAAAAAATTTTGAAGAATATTGCTGTACCGAAGAACAAAAGCAAAGTTTATTTATGTTCGGGGAGCACGTTCTTTGCGTGATTCTTGGAGGGGGCGTGTCCACAGTGAAACCATGCAATATTGGTTTTACAGTCCATGGACTATAAAACCTCGTTTCCTTGTCAGTTATAACGTCGACCGACTCGTGATTGGCCAGAATCTGGCAGTCAATGTTTTTAGCTTTTGGAGTAGTTTGAACATCGTGTCGACTGCGATTTGTTTTCGTTGTT
>JAPYZL010176360.1:0-16090 GCA_030522825.1 Platygaster orseoliae
AATCTTATATGCGTACAGAGTGAACCTGCGAAATTTCAGCTCGATCCACTGTCTAGTTTTTTGTAAAAAAATTCCTAAATTTAACATGTATTCAAATGGACAGAAGCATATTTTTCTAAATTTTGGAAAAATTACGAGATAGATTTTTCTGAAAATTTTACCATAATTGAAGAATGAAATCTCAAGTAATTTGCCATATCAAATACGAATTTTCACCGTACTGTTTTTTCGAAAAACTTGTTTTTCCTACTCGATTAGTATACGTGGCAACAGTGTACTTGATCGTATTCCATGACAGACTTGATCTTTCACTCTAGTATAAAAAAGGACAGAACGCTGCAGTGTACTGCGGTATTGCTGCGACCGAAAATAAAACAATGAACTGAATTTAGCGGTAGCTTGCACCTATCTTCACCACGGATGTAATACCTTAAATGCGTAATGAAGAATTTCAGGAAATAAATCAAACCAGAAATAACTGATGAAAGTAATAATTTTTTAATTAAAAAAATTGTAGAAATGTATTCCTCACATCAAGCACATTATGGTATTTTTATTTTCTCAAATTGGACGCATTCTAGAGCCCTTATTTTAATTCTTATAAAAACCTCGTACAATTGTTTATGAGGTTGATCTTATAAAAACTTCATAAAAAAGTTTTCTTTATAAAATTTTATTTTTTTCATAAATTCTCATGCAAATTTTTTTTCGTACATTTTTGTTTTACAAAAATTTAAATAAATTAAATTAAATAAATTAAATTAAATTATATATAAAAAAATGGCAAAAAATGAAAATTTTTCATGAGATTGGAAAATTTTTTATAAAAATATGCAAGTTTATAAAAAATGTGTGAGGCTCAAATATTTTTTTATAAAAAACTTATAATTTCTTATAAAACTGTCTTTTTTTTTATAAGAAAAAATTTTTATGAGGTTTTTACAAGGTCACTTTATAAGAAAATATTTGTTGTAAAAGCTTTTTAAGGTTGATTTTATAAAAAACGGAATTCTTATAAAAATTTTTTGATTTTTAGGGGCTGTCTACATATTATGTCATCAATTTCTTTGTACGTATCTCTTTCTCACCAACATCAGTTCATATTTTTGTCTCTTCAATATGATGATGTAATATGTGGACAGCCCCTTATAAAAACCTCATAAAATTTTTTATAAGGTCAATCTTATAAAAACTATATGAAAAAGTTTTCTTTATAAAATTTTATTTTTTTCAGAAACTTTCATACAAATTTTTAATCAGACATTTTTGTTTTACAAGAAATTAAATAAAGTAAGTTTATATAAAAAAAAAAACTGACAAAAAATGAAAATTTTTTATAAAATTGGAAAATTTTTTAAAAAATATGCAAGTTTATAAAAAATCTACAGGGCTCAAATATTTTTTTATGAAAAATTTACAATTTCTTATAAAAACTGTCTCTTTTTAAAAAAAAAATTTTTTATAAGGTTTTTTTAAAGTCACTTTCTAAGAAAATTTTTTTTTATAAAAGTTTTATAAGATCGACTTTATAAAAAATGGAATTCTTATAAAAAATTTTTGATACATATAAAAATTTTGCCTTTTTTTTAAGAATCAAAATCACTCTAGAGGTTTTTCAATTTATATGTATTATTGTAAAAATAACTCGAAAAATCTAGTATTTTTTTTTGTTATTGAGTTATTCTGTGTTTTATTGAAATGGCAAGGAAATTGGCCAAGCACGTATACTATACCTATATATACTGCATATATAGATATAATTCACGTGCTTAGCCCGGGTTTGCGATTTGTATTTGACGACGGAAATTTGCATGACGTGAACCTTTATTTTCCCCCGTCGTTCGATCTTTGACCACCCAAATGTCCTCAATTTGACCGAACTTCTCGAATGCACGTCGCAAATCTTCCTCTTCTAATGATCGGTGGCAAATCACGAATAGTCGCGAATTCGGTGGATCATCGTTCCGCGAGCGCATGTCGGATTGGTCTCGGTAGTCTGTCATTTTGCACTAAAAATTATAGCTTACACGCGAATGTAAAAGAACAATTTTAATAAAATGACAGGAATTAATGAAAAAGACACGCGCTCAAGCAATGGCTGAAGTGTGCTGAAGTTGGCTGAAGTGAAAAAATTGGCAAGAATGAAGTGAAATCCGCGAAAACTGGAGATTTTTACGAAGATGTTCTTTCAAGAGAAAAACAGAGAAAAAGTAGTTCCCACCAATCCCCACTAGGCGCGGCCATATTGTTTTAATAATGGGAGCGGCCATTTTTAACGCTCACATTTGAATTTGAATATTTTATCGAATGGAATTTCATTGCGTTTTAGTTCATTTCAATGGAATATTTAACTTTTGACAATGTATTTTATTATTTGTAATTCAAAGAATTGAAAATCATCTAATAATTGTTTTTTTTGGCGAAGTAAATACGTCAGCGCACTGTGCAACAAGGACAGACTAAATGTTTGTTTGCTCTGTCGCACAATCAGTTCCCCATGAAATCCCTAGAAATTTCTAGGGTTTCTACACTTTTTCCAAGTGTCGTGGCACGCCTGACTTGAGATTTCAGCTGACTTCAGTCTTCAGCAGTCTTCAGTCACTTTGAGTGTTCCCGTCGTGGTCGAGCGATTTTCGTGAGCGAAGTCTTTATTTCCATCGACTCGAATTTTCGCTCACCAGATCTCAGATCGTAATCGCGCTGCGACAGGTAATTCGCTTACACTCCGTGAATCGGAAATTCGGAGCGTCCTCGAGAACGATCCTCGTTTCCCAAGTGCGTATCAGTGCGCGCGTGTGTCGTGTGATATCTCAGAACCACGTCGCTCGGGATTCCTCAAAATCGCTTACTCCCTTCCGGACTCGGGCGATTTTCGCGAAAGCGGCCACGGAACAAATATTCCGATAAACCAATTATGTGGATTACATCTGCCAGGCGACAAATCAGCTGATATCGGTGACATCGCTTCCTCGCATCGACAACCTTCGGTAAATTTCGCAATTACTAAACGCACGTTTTGAAGCCTATTTTTAATTGTGGCCATGCCCAGTAAGGATAGAAATAGCCATTACTCGTCATTATCTACTCTAATCTGCTCGAATCCCATGACTAGCAATTTCTCTTTCTCCTTCCCCCCCCCCTCTCCTCTCCTCTCCCCCCTTGCCTGATATTACCGATCGTCGAATTTCAGTAGGAAAAAAACGTCTCATTATCAAGTTAACAATGCCACGTATTTTATTCAATGCCTGGATTAGATTGCGTCATACGCACGTGTTTTTTTCCCAGAAAGCGACTTAAAATATCATTTCCCAACGATTCCTCGAAAGTCTGGCATAACGAGTTTTCGCAATATATCAGTATGGTTCAATGCGTCGATTTTTCGTACAAAGAAACGCATTTTTTTGGTCGATTTAGAATGAAGGTACCGTGGGAGGGGATTGTCGCGCGTATCTTTTCTTTCATGAGGAATGACGAATCGCGATTTCCCCGCCTCCCCCCCCCGCCCGCCCCTCGGTTTGTGTATAATAACAAGGCATTATTGTACATATAATATGGGGAAAAAGTGGGAGGCCGAGGTTCGTGCAACTTCGGCTATGTTCGGCTCATTTCGTTTGCTTTCTCGCATCGACGGTGATAAGATATTATTGTGCATTTGTGCAAGAGCACTGAGGGGCGAAGGGGCGGGGGCTGAATTTGGATAGCGAGAAGAGATTTTCGCGACGGCGATGAGTTTTATTTTTTTTCCTGCCAGATACTATCGTTTTCATTGATGCAGCGCGATGAGGCACACACTCATGGCACGTGTGTGAAGTTCCCCCTCCCTCCGACCCTGGAATCCGGCTCAGGGATGTGTAAAGGAGACCTTCGAGGACCTGGCAAAATAGAATTAAAATGATGATATCATTAATAAAATTAATATGATGATGAACAAAATAAGAAAAATTGAATGGAAATAACTTGTGGGCTGTTCCAAAATGGTAGGACACCGCAATGTCCAAATTTTCTCATTATTTTACTGTAACTTGAATCTTTGACTGGTTTTTATTATGTTTAAAATTTTGAAAAAATTAAAAAACTGAAAATTTTCTACATAGTTGATAATTTTACAAGTAGATTATATAAATTTTGTATATTCAATTCATTACCATACTTCTTGGAAAAGTGTATGATGTTTTTTTCATTTTATGAAAAAATTTCAAAAACTTGGAATTATTGAGAAATTACGAAAAAATATTCTAAGTTAATGGAAATTTGTAATAATCAATGAATATTTTTAATGATGAAAATTTTTTACACTGATGTTGAAATTTAATTCACTATAATTTCACAGTGAAAAAATTGTGTCTTTTTCTGTTGCAGACCTGACATTATTTTACAATAAAAATTTGAAAGGAAAGTTGCTTCAATTTTTTTACTCATTCAAATTTTCATGAAAATTCAAAATTTTTTATTTTGAAATAAAGGTAAACATCAGTCTTTGAATGGTTTTTATTATGTTTAAAATTTCAAAATTTGGAAAAAATTAAAAAACTGAAAATATTCTAAAAAGTCGATAATTTTATAAGTAGACAATATAAATTTTGTATATTGTGATAATTATCATATTTTCTGGAAAAGTGTATGATTTTCTTTCATTTTATAAAAAAATTTTACAAACTTGGAAGTATTGAGAAATTACGAAAAATTATTATAAGTTACAGAAATTTGAATGAATTTTTTTTATCATTATTGTTAAAATAGAACGAAAATAAAAAAGCATTAGGATAATTCTCCACATTGTTATAAATTCTATAAAAGTCAAATAATTTGTTGAATTTAAGATAATGTTGATAAACTTTGTACATCGTGAAAAATTTTTTGATTCCGAAAAACTACAGAAACAGCGTAATATACTACATTTTTAAATATCAAAAAATGTTTCATCATACAGATACAGCCTAAAATTTTGTAAATTTTAAAAATTATCTAGCACATAAATTAATTTAAGAAATGTTAAGTATTTCTTAAAAATTTTAATCGTTCGGTTGAACTGAAATATAAGAATTGATTGATTTTTGCGTTTTATTTTTGTGTATTTCATTTTCATATCATTATCAAGTTTTTTGAAATCAAAAATTGATCCTCGTACAAAGATGTTATAAAATTGTAAAAATTCAATAAAAATTTGGTCTTTGAGAAAATTGCCACAAATTTTATAAATTGTCAAAAAATTACGACAATTTCCAATAACTACAATTTGTAAGTTTTATTCCTTGTTTTCATTTTTGTTACATAAATTGAAAAAAATTTTTGTAGTTTTGCATTTTATATGTTTTTTTTTTATTTCTTGCTTATACTGTTGTAAATGTGTTATTCGCAAACATATCTCAAACATGTTATATGTAAACAATATTTCCAAAAATTGGTAGAATTTGGTTTTATAATATTTTTTGGACATCATATAATTTATTGTACATAACATACTATTGGACATTGTGGTTTGGACAATATATTTTGGACATTACATTGCCCAATCTTTCAAAACCATTACAATATTTTTATCATTACGAACAATTTTAAAAAGCCATTTTTTTATTACCAAATAAAATAATAATGAATGAAATTAATTGAAAGGTTTTTTTTTAAATAATAATATCCAACGTAAGAAAAATAAAGTAAAAATAATTTGATGTCATTTTCGTTTATTTTTGAATCGTTCAAAACGTCAGGCACATTATAATGACAAAATGAGGAAAATGTAAAATTGCTTTCGAGAATAAATTTTCTACTCATACTAAAATTTTCAAGGTTTCAAGGAAATACATGGCAAATAGCTAGCATTATACTCGTATTTCCCCTCACATTTGTTTTTTCGAATATTAGACAGCGATGAAACGTTAACTAATAATGTTTCTCGTGTAAAATACTTCAATTTACAAGAGTCTTTTTTACGATCAATTCCCAAGGTGATGTTTACGAAGACGAAATTTTGAATTGGCTGAGAATATCAATTCTTAATTGAAAATTTCTAATTCTTTACGTTCTCGCGAATCGTTTTTATGGGAAGGGATAAGTAATTTAAAAAATCAAAAACAAAGCTATTGAGTCGTCATTTGAAAACACGTGTCGCATCGATGCAAGTTGGCATAACAAATGCATGCACTCACGTCCACTCGTGCTTTCTTTGTCATATCTGCTCGACATGAGTATTTATTGCTTCTCTTGGAGAGTGATGCACTCTGCGAGATTTTTTTTGTTTTGTTTTTCTTCGTCTGATATTTTCCATATGCAAAAACGCCTAGATACAATGACAAGAATTAACCTTGTTGCTTGGTAAACAAGCATAATTGAGTAAAGTATTTTGAATTGCCTGATGAAATGCAGGTGCGAGCGCATATATGGGGGTTTTGATGATTCAGGTAAATTCGTTTTTGATAATAATGGAGTGATGCAGTTTAAATGAAATTTAAAAAAAGGATATTTTTGTGTTCAATCTTGTGTGTTAATTAAAATTATTTTTAATTTAATTTAATTCACACATTGGTCGGGTCAATCAAAAAATCAGTATTTAATTTTTAAAAATCAATTTTTCGAAGCACTCTGTAAGAGAATTCATAAATCTTTGGTTAAATTAAGCAAAATGCAATAAAAATAAAATTCAACTTTTGACTGTTAGCGTAAGCTTTTTTTGAAAACGCGGAAATGAAACGGCAAAGAGCACATCTGTGGTCAACAAAGGTTGTTCTTGTTCTCGTGAACAAAAGGCGACGATAAAAATGTAATAAGGCATTTAACGACCGGGCAATGGCACGTCGTGCATGACTCACTTGGACTCGGAAGACTCACGACAGACGAAAAATCTCGAAATTTCTTTGTTGAAAAGTTTTTCCCCGAAATTTTCTCTTACGTCTTTATCTCGCTTTTGACCCTCGAGGCCAAAATAAATACGCGCGAATTATTTCTCGCGATGTGCATTGGCACACGCTCAATTTGCCAATTCACCATTTTTACGTGCGTTTCTTTCCTTGAAACTTGGCGCGAAACGAAAAAGATTGGAAACAAAGGGTTTTGTCGAGACAGTTGAAATTTAGTGGGAGCCAAGATAACGAAAAAGTTGACTTTTTTTTTAAATACATTTTTTCTTACGTCCCAAATTTGAGAAAAAAAAATAGAAAATATACTACATTTTGTATTCTCAATATAATTTTTTTATATTACATTATGCGAGTAAAACTTCTCTGACATTGACCGATTCATGAAAAGATAGTCAGATTCTCCAGAAAGCATAAAGAATACCTTTTTTTTGAGCATCGGAAAGAATAATGGGAACAAGGAATTTTTGAGCGACCCTGAAAGGTTATTACCTCCGAGTTCTTTGATCTCCCAAATTTCCAGCGTGTGCCAAACGAACGGAAAGATCAGGAAACACGAGGAAAATAGTAATAAAAACGCGTGGTTGGCATAAATAAAAAATAAACACGAATGATAATGGGGTTTGAACTGTAGGTAATTAAGAACAATTTTTGGCAATAGAAGATGTTCTCGGGACCGTTATTTTTGTATCTGTGAAAGTGGAGTTTAAGCTAGTATGTAAAACTCGTTTCGTGGAAGTTTGATGATAAGGAAAAAAATCAATGACTAGATTCGGCATTTGGCGAATAACAATGATTTGATTGTAGATTTGGAATTTTCACAAGTAGTATAATTGATAGAAATCGGAAGTAACAGTATAGTAACAGAAATATTTATATGGTATTTGAATTAAATTTAATATGGTCGAAAGCTTGAATATTAAAAAAAAAACATATATACACATATATTCAATGGAACCATTCCCATTTATTTATAACTTGGCTTAATTGACATTGACATTGACATTGACATCGATCAAAAAGTTAGTTACGTAATGAATATACAGAAAAATTCAAATAAAAATTATAAAATATAAGAAATTTTACATTTTTTATGAAAGTCACTAGTTTTTAAAAGAAAAATTTATCTTGTAAGGTTTTTTATTAGGTTTACGTTATATTTTTTATAAAGTAATTTTCATAAACATTTTTTATAAAATAATTTTTATAAACATCTTTTATAAAAATAAAAATCACTTGGGAGCCATGTTCATAAGGTTTACAACATTGACAAATCACACGAAAAATTTTTTCTGAGATTTACCAAAAATAATGTAAAACATTGAAAAAACAAATTTAACGAAGCTCCTAACAAGGAATTTTCTAAACATGTTTATACACTAGTGATTTTTATTCTTAAAAGAAATGGCAAAATTCTTATAACGAGTAGAAATTTCTTATAAGAATTCTATTTCTTATAAGGTCAACCTTAAAAAATTCTAATTAGGAAAATATTTGAAGGGTGGCGGTTCTAAATGTGGTAGCTGACATTTGTCGTAGAGCTCATTTTCCTATGAAAAATAATGATGAAATAAACCTTATGAGAAATGTCAGTTACCACATATAGAACCGCCACCCTTCATTTTTTATAGAAACCAGTGACACTTTTATAAGAAATTTCAAATTTTTTATAAGAAAATATTTAAGCCACGTACATTAATTATTAACTGAAATTTTTATGAAAAAATGTATTTATAAACATTTATACAGGAAACAAAATTTGATAAGAAAAGTTTTAATTACAAGAATCTTACAAGTTTGAAATTTTTTTAAAAAGATGAATTTCATTGTCGATGATTTAATGAATTTTTTTGTCAACCATTTTTAAGGGTTTTGCTGAAATCGCTATTTTAAGGTTTTAAATTACTAATGGTATATTTTAGAAAAAAATTCCCATGTAATTTTTCAATGTTGTAAACTTCTGTGAACATTTAATTAAATGAATTATACTGTGTTCCTGATTAATTATGAATTATTTAATAACTACGAATTAATAATTATGTATTAAGAAAGTTTTCCATAGTTTTTGTTTTTTGCTACAAATTATGAAAACTATATAAAACAAATTTTGTAGATTGTGGAAAATTTTGAAGATTATGTAAAACTGCAGAAGCTGGGTAATATTCCTGAAATTCATAAAAATAAAAAAAAAAGTTGTGTTGCACGAAGATAGTCTAGAATTTTTTAAATTGCAACATAAATTGAGAAATTCAGGAAATGTGGGAAAAACCCCAAAAACAGGAAATTGTTTGAAGATTGCGTATAATTCTCGAAAATTCGTTGAATTAAAAAAATTTTGATAAATTTTGCAAATATTTCGTGGAGCTACAGAAGTTGTGTAATATTTAACATATTTTTTAAATTCAAAAAATGTTTGGTCGCACAGAGATCGTGAAAAAACTTTGAAATTTCCCCAGTTATATTTAGAAGTTTAAAAATTTCGAAAAATTCAAGAGCTATCAAAAATTTTGAGGATTATCAATGATTCTAATGAATGGGAGAAATTTTGTAGGATTTCAGTATGATCAATTCTGTAGATTTCGAAATATATCGAACTTGTTGAAACTATAATGATGAAATTGTTAAATTAAAAATTTCATATAAAATTTATAATGGAAATTATAACTTTCGTACCTTGTATATTGAAAATTTTTTCCAAGTACAGAAACTATAACATTATCGAAATTTTAAAACACTTTTAAGATTCAAACCAAAAATAAAAAGTCCGACCTTTTTTAAATAACGAATTTCATTGTCGATGATTTAGTGAATTTTTTTTTCTCATATTTCTCAAAAAAAAAAATTCTCGTGTGATTTTTCAACGTTGTAAACTTCCGTGAACATTGCGGGGAGCCATGAAAATTCGATCTTAAAAGCGCATCCACAATGTTCGTTTCGCGAGAGCGTGCAATCACCGTGCGAAGGCGACTTTACGCTCTCCCCTCCTGTCGTCCCTCCCCTCTCCCTCGTGCTCTCTCTCTCTCTCTCGCGCGCGCGCGCTGCGTGTGCCTTTGCCTCGTCCGCCCAAAGTCCGTGTTCCGTGTGGCCGCGACTTGCCACCGCCGCCATCGTTATCAGTTCTCCTCCGTCCGTCCTTCCTCGTCGTTTCCAAGTCATCCGAAGGCTTGCCAAAGCTTGCTGCTCGTTTCGCGAAATTCGCCCCCTAAAAACGAAAAGAAAATCCACGCATACGGGAAGAAAAAACGAGCCCCCTCGGCCACTACATCTCGCGAGTGTCATTATCGCTGAAACGTCAAAAAAGAAGTCTTACGTGAGAGAGACGGGACGAGAGTGAGAGAGAGGGAACAAACAAATAAGCGAGGAAAACGCATATAAAAAAAAGGAAGGGAGAAGAAGAAGAAAAAAACGCAAGGCGTATATTTACGATATAATATACGGTTGGTTGGCGAAAAGACGACGCGAGTCGCGAAAAAGTGAGCGAGAAAGAGATGGAACGAGCGAACGGCCGTGTCAGCGCCTTTCGAGTGTCGCTCGAGACTTGGTGATCGGCGTAAAAGCGGAAAATTCGTCAATTTTGATCGTTCGTACGTGCGTGTGTAAGCCTCTGTGTGCGCGTTTTTGTTATTATTTTCGGCCGTTTTCGCGGCCTCGTCCGCGTGAAAAACGACCGCGACCCGGGATTGCAGGGCAAATTTTTTTTTCTCTTCTCTCTCTCTCGCCACCCCCCGCGACTACTCGGGAGAGGGGGAGGAGGAGGAGGAAAGTGTAAAGGATCCCGCACAATGTAAGTGTGAAATCGGGATTTGACTCGTGTTTTTTGTCCTTTGGTTGTGTGGTTTTGAGAATTTTCCGGATATCAACGTGGAATGGACGGGATTTTTGTCATTGTTCGCGGCGTGTGAATGGGAGGGGAGGTGTTTCTGGTGGGGGAAGGTCGAGCGAGATTCGCGAATGACGGATTTTGATTGGTCATGGGGGTGAAGGTTTTTTTTGTTCTTTTTGTTTTTATTTTTTGTCTGAGGTTCAATGGCCCGTTTTGCAGAATATGAGAGTTTGACTTTTTTTTTGTCTTGAGTTTTGTGATTGTAAGAAGGTGTATGTTTGTATATTAATTAATGTTCAGGTATAAATTATATTATATTTTATCATATTTATTATTTTATTATATATATTATTATGTATTATTTTAAATTATATATACATATAAATATATTAATTTATGTTCATGTATAAAAATTTACAACGTTGAAATATCACACAGAAATTTTTTTTCTGAGATTTGCCATCAATGATTTGAAATCTCAAAATAGCGAATCATCGACAAAAACAATTCATTAAATCATTGTCATTTTAAAAAAAGGTTGAACTTTTTTTTTTGTTTAAATCTTAAAATTTCGATAATGTTACAGTTTCTGTAATTGGACAAAATTTTCAATATATTCTACAGTCTACGAAATTCACATCATGTTTTTTGTAACTTTTATACATTTTTAGAGCTATCGACAATCTCTGGTATTTCCAATAATTTTTAATGTTTCAACAATTTTGATATATTTCAAAATCTACAGAACTGATCATACTGAAATCCTACAGAATTTCTCCCATTTATTAGAATTATTAATAATCTTAAACATTTTTGACGTCTCTTGGATTTTTCGAAATTTCCAAACTTCTACATATAATTGGGTAAATTTTAAAAATTTGCATGTGCCTGAAGTTTCAAATGTTTGAGATATAAACGAAAATAAAAAAAAAATTCGTTTTTCAGCACCACTTAAAATTGAAGTAAAAATAAATTAAATATGTTTAATAATAATTGTTTAATTACAAGAATTATTTATGACTTTAACTAGGAAAATTAATGGGGACATTTTTTTTTTCTATTTTGTTTATTTTTAAAGGCTTGGAACTTCAGAAACATAATTTTTCCACGATCTCTGTGCGACAAAAAATTTTTTGAATTTAAAAAATGTGTTAAATAATACACAATTTCTGTAGTTCAACGAAATATTTTCAAAATTTTTCAAATTCTACAAATTTTCAAGAATTGTAGGCAATCTTCAAAAAATTTCTGATATTTTTTGAGTTTTTTCCCACATTTCCTGAATTTCTCAATTTATGTTGCAATTTAAAAAATTCTAGACTATCTTTGTGCAACACAACTTTTTTTTTTTATTTTTATGAATTTCAGGAATATTACCTAGCTTCTGGAGTTTTACATAATCTTCAAAATTTTCCATAATCCACAAAACTTAGTTTATATAGTTTTCATAATTTGTAGTAAAAAACGAAAACTGAAAACTATAGAAAATTTTCATAACACATAATAATCAGTTTGTTGTTATTAAATAATTCATAATTAATCAGGAACACATTACAATCCATTCAATTAAATGTTCACAGAGTTTACAACGTTGAAAAATCACCCGAGAATTTGTTTTATGAGATTTACCATCAATGATTTAAAACCTCAAAATAGCAAATTCAGAGAAGCTCTTAAAAATCGTCGACAAAAAAAAATTTATTAAATCATCAACAATGAAATTCGTCTTCTTAAAAAAAGGTCGACTTTTAAGATTCTTATAATTAAAACTTTTCTTATAAAATTTTATTTCCTGTATAAATGTTTGTAAATTAATTTTTTCATAAAAATTTCAGGTCATAAGAAATGTGTGTGGCTTAAATATTTTCTCATAAAACATTTGAAATTTGTTATAAAAGTGTCACTGGTTTTTATAAAAAGTATTTTTCATATTTGAACTTTTGAAGGTCAACCTTAAAAGAAATTGAATTTTTATAAGAAATTTATAAGAATTTCACCATTTCTTTTAAGAATCAAAATCACTTTTGTATAAACATGTTTAAAAAATTCCTTGTTAGGAGTTTCGTCGAATTTGTTTTTTTACAGTTTAATATTATTTTTGGTAAATCTCAGAAAAAAATTGTGTGATTTTTCAACGTTGTAAATTTTATGAACATAATAACTTATGAATTATTTCAAATTTTTTATTTTTATTTCTATATTGGTATTATTAATTTGTTTGTATTTTATGAATGACTGTTTGGGTGTATTCCTATTTTTTTGATGATCAGGTAGAAGAAATTAGAAAACAAAAATCAAAATTTTGAACATGCCTTAAGTTAGTACAGTACTTTTCTGGAAATGAAAAAATTTTCACTCAAAAAATTACAGCACTTTTTTTTGTACAAGAGGTTATCTTTGTACTGATTTATACATTATTTATAATTTGTCATAGGCAAAAAATACTGCATTAAAAAATTGTTCCAAAAATGAGATAGTCCAGAGTTTGAATCAGAAGTTAGAATTGGTTGCAAATTTTTGACTAATAAATTAATAGGAGTATTTTTAAAAAATAATGAAACTTAAAAGTTGATCTTGGAAACTCCGAGAATATTAAAAGAAAAAAAAACAGGCAGTCGTAATTTGTATTGAATTTTACAACAATTATGAATTTGTAAATATCACTAAATGCTAAATTAAAAAATAATAGTAATGAAAAAAAAGAAGATACACAATGTATATTTGAAAATTAATAGTTTATTGCAAATTTGTGAAAAATAATTGAAAAGTACGTAAACCTAAAATGATTATTATTTAAAATATCGAATATGTCAGTTGCATAATATTTACAATCAGAAGACAATGAAATTATAAATTAAAATTGAAAAACTAACAAAGTTTAGACATTCTTGTTTGCGTCAAAGATCAATAACTTTTAAACAAAAAACATCTTAACGAAAAAATAAATTAATAAATGAAATAATTCTACAATGCTTTTCGAAAACTCTTGAAAATAAATATAACAATGTTTCAATCATAGAAAACAAATTTTTAATCTGGACTATTAAAATAATAACTTTGAAAGTAATGAAACTAGAAATTTGATCTTGGAAACTCCAAAAAAATTTTATAAATTCAACATTAGAATATTAAATTTGAGATCTTAAAAAATCTCTGCTATAAACTTTATAATTTGAGTTTGGGAAAATTATTGAATTGTTCATTTGAATCCATTAATACAACAGAGAAATTATTCATTTTATAAAATATGAACTTTTAATTAGCATCAAACACTTTTCAAAAAATTAAAAAAAAATCGGAATTCAAAAATTCGCTGTCATAATTTTTTCTATTAAGAGCCAATTTTATTTTATTTTATTTACAATTTGAAAGTATGCCTGAAAGATATATCCATTAAAAAATGATAGAAAAATAAAGTCAACATATTCATTCATATAAAAAATTAATTCATCTGTAGGAGAGTAAGTATAAAAATGATGATGTAATTTCAAGCCTACAATATGCTATAAAAACCTGGAAAAACTCCTGATTGTTTCTTAGTAATTCTTGAAATTAAAAACTAATTCATTATTATTCCTGAAGCTACTTGATTACTTGTTGAACAGTTTTTTTGCATCATAAAAAAATGAGTTTGTACGCGTATGCCTTTTTATCAAAGTTGAATGACTCATGAAAGTTGAAATAATTGTTGCTAAAAATAATTTCAATAATCAGAGCTATTTTAATACCAATGAACTTGTACTCAGGAAAATCATTTTTAGATTATTCTCAAAATGATTCTGGAAATCCTAGATAATTCTCATGAAATGATTCAGAGAAGCTTTTTAGTTTCATCATTGTATTTGATTAGCAGTCAGTGAGGATCCATTGATCATTGAAGTAAGACTTGAATGTGCTGTAATTTTTTTTTCCAAATTTCTTGAAAATTATTAATTCAAAAATGTATATTAATGAGATTGTACGCATTTTTGTTTTGCAGAATCGACCAAACTACGGTTAGATTATCAACTAGGAACGCAAAAGTAGGAGAAAAACAGAGAAAATGGAACGCGAGTCAAATCCGATGCAAGCGTTGTGTCGAAGCGGTTGCGGTTTTTATGGCTCGCCGGCGACAGACGGCCTCTGCTCCCTCTGTTTCAAGGAGAACTTGAAGAAGAAACAGCAGCCCCCGGTCTCGGCTGCGACGTCCCAAAGCAGCAACAACTCCTCGTCCGGCAACTCGGCTGCGGCCGTCGCCGCCGTCGCAACCTTGCAGAACACCTTCGCCACGAGTAGTAGTAGTAATAATAGTCCGGCCTCAACGGCTACGGGGTCGACGACGACTGCCCAGCCCACCATTCCTACTATACCCCAGGTCACCTGCGATTTGCCTGGACCCAAAGAGGTAATATAATATTTTTAGCACTTTTTATTTGCCATTTTTTTACCCCCCTCCCTCCCCCCCTCCCACTTATATCACACTTGGTCACAAATATTTAGACTCCTCTCGTCCCCACAAACGTTGCACTTTGTACAGGATGTCCTAAATACTCATATACAAAAAAAATGACAGATTCCTTGTAAAAAATAAAGATTCTTTTTCCTTTGCCATTTTTCGAAAAACTCAAAATCAAAAAATGGCAAAGGAAAAAAAATCTTGAATTTTAGAAAGGTATATGCCAAATTTTTTTTGTATATGAGTATTTTTGAATAATCATTAAGAATTCACAAAAATTGAAGAATCATTGAACAATAGTTTTGCTGACTCAAAAATAACAATAATCCTTATTTCAGGAGAATTTTCTTCAATAAAATTCTAATTATCAATTTTTGAATAGAGTAACTTAGAAAATAGAAATTTGAAAAATTGTCACAACCCAGGAATTGATTAAAAAAAAAAATGGAATTTAACGAAATTCTGGAAATCTTACAAAATCTTTGGGTCCTGGAGAATTAAATTCTAGAAATCTAGATAGACAGTAATAGAAATACCATACAATCTTTCTAATAATACAAACTTTGAAGAAATATTAAAAGTAATAGAATTCCATGAAATAACTATTTTCTGAAAAATCTGAACAAAGACCTAGATTTTTAAAACTACGAATTTTTGAAATTTTGAAATTTTACACATGATGAAAAGCATATGAAGCATTGTATAAAAGTACTAGAAAACTACAATAGTTTATGAATACTAAAAAAATAAAAAACACAAGACATCTTCAAAATACTGATAACATTTTGACATGCCCTCTAAATATGAATCAGTCAAATCTGACAGATTCAATATATAAAAAGCCGCCAACTGCAAATCAGTCAAACTTGACTGGCAGAATCTATCAGATCAACAGAAGAATCTGTTATCATCGAAAATGACTGAATTTTCTTTCATGTGCACAGATTAAATCTGTCACACTGACAGAATAAATATGTTATT